>JBAWJQ010003923.1:0-195052 GCA_037783105.1 Bactrocera zonata
TATATGGTTTAAGTGACGCTGTAGTTGGTGAATCAAAAGCTACAATTCAGGTTGAAATTAAACAAAGATTTTTAATTAACTGCAAAGAAAAGGTAAATGCCGTAGTTTTACCAGTACTAGCCAGCGCACAACCGGATATCTCATTTAATTACAACTTTCAAACATGGGAAAATTATACTCTTGCTGATCCGTTATTCAACAAATCAGACAGAATTGATATGGTAATTGGAGGAGATATATTCAGCAGTATAATTGAAAGCGGAATTAAAAAAGTTCTTGGCCAAGCGACGAAATTCGGCTGGATATTATCTGGCATAATTAAAGAAAAAGTTACTGGCAAAATAACGACAGCGGTAACTAATTTGGAACGATTTTGGGAAATCGAAGACATATCAACTGATGATGATATACAAGAAGATGACACCACCTTAAAGCAATATGAAGAAACTACCAAAAGAGATGCAGATGGCAGATTTATTGTGGAAATTCCATTCAAAAAAGATAAAGAATTAGGAGAATCGCGTAAGAAAGCAATAGCGCGTCTAATATCAATGGAAAACAAATTCAAAAGCAACAGTAAACTTAAAGAAGAATACAGCAAATTCATCAAAGAATAAAATATTCTCAGCTCGACTAAAGACTTTTTTGAAATCCCCCCACCAGCGGTAAGGTAGACAAAAATCTTTGTTGGGTATTAACAAGTACGAAAAGTTTCTTTACAATAACAATAAATTTCATGAAACTCAGAAGTGCCCATATAAAAAGAAAAGAAAAGAAAAATAAACATTACAAATGTTCAGATTTCTGAAAATCTTTTGACTCATTTTTACTTAATGTAAAAATTAACCGGGGACTCAATCAGAACCGCACATTTATTTGCTATCCAAAAAGCCAGATTTTATTCCGAAAGCAATAAAAAAAATTCCACAGGAAGTAGGACTTCCAGCACTAAATGCCTGAAAAAAATGTAGAAATAAATGGTAATGGATAGAAGTATAAATCCTGCAACAGCGGACAATACCACTAGAATTGAATTAACAGCTAATTCTGAAAAAAACAGACACATAGCACAATTATTGAACTCGCAACAGTTTTGGCATATCAACACAGCTCGGCACTTGATGAACAGATATTTGAAGCAGTCTGACAATATAACAAAATAATCTATTTGGGAATTAACAAGAAACCCGAGAACGTGTTTTTCAATCAAAGATAATATCCTAACATCAAAGAGCGTCTTCAACAAAACCTGGAGAGAGCTTTGCAATGCTACAACTAAAATACTAATATATTCAAAAATGCATTGACAAAATAAAAAATGAAAAAATACGCGAAACATATAGTAAAAACGACAACGCAGAAACAATAACGGAATATATAGAAAAAAGATTCTTGAAGCTTATTTCAGCAAAGCCATTGAGAGAAAATCTCTAAATTCAAGAGGTAAATTGAATGTCTCAGAAAAATAATGGACGATCTTAATAAGGTAGTAATAATAAAAAGTGATAAAAAAAAAGGAGAGCACGAAATTGCTTATAGTTCTCTTCAGCGTGATGTGATGTTGTGTGCTGTGAAGAATTTACCTTAGAAGAAAAACAGGAAATAAATTGTTTACCGCTTTGACTCGGATTTAAAAAGATTTAAAGAGAAAGTTCTAATATTTTATCTATCTTCAGAAACTGAGGAAGAAACAAAAGAAGTAATAGAGGAAGACAGAACAGAAAATGAAGTTGGAGCCGAATTCTTTGAAAAAATTCTTGAAATTAATATATCTTGTATAACTGAGAAACTCCAAATCAAAGACCATCGAGTCAAAATAACATTGAAATTATCGAAAAATTCACACCAACATACATATATATATATACAATATATAGAGAAAATAGATTTAGAAAATGTATATACAATTAATAGCGGGATTCTGTAACCAGTCTCTAGTCTCTATTTGAGACATTTTGAGGTAAAGTCTCAATTTGTGACTGCTACTATTCACTAACCAGTCTCTAGCGTTAGTCTCAAAATATTGACTCAAATTTGAGAACTGATAGTTAGCAGGTCACAAACTAAAAAGAACTCTTGCTGCCATTTTGAATATACTGAATAGGGATCATAATAGATATTAATCGATTTGTCATTTTTTGTGTTTTGTAGGCAACTCAAACACGAAAAGGTTAAAAATAAATCAATTTTACATAATTTTTTTAAATATTATGAAACAAAGTCAACAAATATTTTTATTTTTATGGATAATTATGGTTTTAATTATGTTATAGAAATTTTAATATTTGTTATCGACATATTTATTTTCATTCAAGTGTAAAAACATCTCTGAATGATGAAATGTAATAGATTTTGAGACTGTCACTTACAGAATAGCAAAATCGTCTCAAGTCTCAAAAGTTGTCTCTAACTTAAAATCTCAAATTTAGAGACTTGAGACTGTATCACGTTACAGAATCGCACGGTAAGAATAAATAAAATTAGATTCAAAATTGAACTCTCAAAATATAAGCCTATTGATATATGTACATAAAGTTTTATAATTTAATACAAATCTGAATCAGTCGATTGTCCTTCCATTTTCCGATCCGGTTCTATGACCAACGATGGTTCCGATTGCAGTTCACATGGCTGAACCTCTGTCATGCCAGTAAAATACATAAGCTGAAGAAACGTTATGCACCAAAAATCAACGTTCTGTTGGGAATTTTCGGTCTTCGAATTATGTGTAGTTGCAAAATTTATCAAAAATTTCTGAAAATTTTTATTTGGCGGATACAAACAGGTTAAGCCACCGTGAAAGCGTGTATGGAATGGTTTCTTTGCTTCATGTGCAGGGTCAACTAGAAATCAAAACAGTAACGAATGTACATTTTAATATTCCAATTTCTTCGTACTTGTAGTTAAAATATTTCAGCATAGTACTTACATGTTTCAATTCTGTTTAGCAACCACGGTTCCAATTTAACCTTTTGGATAATATCCCGTTCTTCGTTGGTTTTCTTTAAATAGCCCTCCAAAATACGCAAATCGTCGATTTCCTTCTTAGAACAGCCCATGCCTTTTTTTGTAACCAATATACACATGGCAATGTAACGCTTGCCATGCTAAATGGAAAAATATTTGCATTAAAATTAACGTAAACAACATTAAAAGTTGAAGTAGACATCCTTACTAACCTGATAGTTTTTTCCTGCTTGATAAATACGCGCCAATTCGAAATAATTTTTTGCTGTGAATAAGTTCTTGTCGTCGTTGACATCCAGACATATGTTCACGGTCTCAGTTTGTATTTTCACCAGCTTGCCGAAATCTAAAAGACAATTCCTGTGAAACCTTGCATATTTATCGGTTGAAATTTGGTGCTTGATCAATAAATGTAAACGCAAGGTTGAGGCAAGCAGCAAGTTTTTTATTGGCAGCATCCTTGTCAACACACGGAGCGCGTTTTGGATGAGTCTAAGCGATCTATGTTTTCGAACGTAGCACGCATTAGCGAATGCTACGTCCGTCAAACTGATGAGGAAACTCTGATTGCACAGTTTGCGGTTTCTAATTTTGCGGACTTCATCGTAAATATTAATGGCGTGTTGAGGTTTATCGAAAAGGAGTACGAAGTACGCATAATCAAACAAAACGTCAGCATATATTAAATGATTACGTCCAAATACAGTGCTAAAAAGGAAGTGGAAGCCAAGTTTTTCTATTAGTCGAAATCCTAATAAAATAAGTTCGAATACAACCGAACATTTATTATGATTTTTATTAAACTTACGCTGCCATAGCGATTGCCTGCTGCATCATAACATTAGCCAGTCCAAATTTACGTATGGCAAAACATGCTTTCGCTGTAACTCGAAGTGCATCCACCAAAGTCCTGAAATTACAGTAAAAATTATTTTGTTGCAATCAATTCGACGAATAGTCATACCTTTTCGGCATTGATTCGCTTAAATATTGCATAATAACGGCACTGCATCTATAGCCTTCTTTGATTTTGTGTTGCACTAAATGAAACTCCGTCGAACGTGTGTATATTTCTACAGCTAAATATTTTGGTACATTCTCAAAATCTATTGAACGAAGCAATATCGAAAGTTCTGCTATGGTGGCTCTACCAGCCTTAAACTCCCATATAAGTGTTTCACAATGAAGTCGCCTGTAATGAATATACAATAAAATTAATGAAATACGTTTGTAATTGTCCATCCACTCATTACCTTTGCAGGCAGTCTACGAGTTGTATCGTCACTGATTCACTATCTCCCTGTAGACGAATTTCCGCCTCCACAACGTTGAATATTTGTATACTTTCCAGTATCCAACCAACGTCGGAAAGAAAAGAACCAAGCCGTAATCCGAAGTTGATAAGATCTGGATAATGATCTACCGGGTTTTTCGAGTGTAAAATGAAGTTTTCTACCACTTTCTTTACGTAAGCTGGGACTATATCCTCCTCTAAGCCCATACACATGAGGAGCTTGCTCATTGTGTTTTCATGCCGCAGTAAGCCATCCAGAATACAGGGATTAGAAAGTGGCTCCAAGGCTAATACCTTTAATCGGTCCACTCTGACCATCTGAAATATTGTGTACACATAAATAAATATTTAAAACATATTTATATTCGCATAACAAGTTAAGTTTTTTTAAATCACCAAATTTATTTATTATTCTATCCAATATTATCTAATACTTTTTTAACTTTTCGATAGAGTTAATATAATACTAAGAACATTTAAAACTAAAACCTGAATAAGTTTAACTGCATGCAAACGTAGCAAGTAATGCACGATTACGATTCTTTCGGCGCCGCGATTTGATGCAACGGATGAATAGAGGGGTCCTCAGGATTAAAAAATGTATATATACCGTCCTCAGACTCATTGTTTTCGAGATATTTCACTTTGAAGTTCTACAATTTTATATGCAATTCACTCTTATTTTGTTTTGCTTTTCTTTACGTCATGACAAATACCAGTGTTAGCACATATTGTGTTTTGAAAAAATTATTAAACAATTTTCTGTTTAACATATATAGAGAAAATTGTACAAATGGTTTTTGTATCTTATGTTATTTGGGTAAACGTTCAGGAGAGCGGCTTTTCCGAAAACGGGCACCAATTTTAACGGGAAATGTCTTAGAATTCGTATTTTAAATTCCAATTTACGAATATATATGGCGCGTTATCTATTTTTATGTTTTCTTGTAATAAAAACTATAAGAAATATTATGATTTGCACGATGTTTACGCTATAAATGGCATCAATGTTCGAAATTCAATTGCGCACTAGTGATACAAGCAGTGATCGGGTTCGAAATATCGATACTCTCGATATTCGAGACTAAACAAGAATTGATAAAAATTAAAGATATATAATAGCAAAATAACATTAATTGGAAAAATAAAAAGAAATTAAAATATCGATATTCTCAATATTCGAGTCTGAAAGAGAATTGGTAAAAATGAGAAATACATAATAGGAAAATAACTATTTTTCTATAATATATCTCTCATTTTTATCAATTCTTGTTTAGTCTCGAATATCGAGAGTATCGATATTTCGAACCCGATCACTGCATGAATCAGTAGTGGCCATTGGAATTAACAACAGTGATGCCGTAATTTCGAACATAACCTTGCCATTTTCGTTGAAGTGAAGTGATTGTAAAGTTTTTCATATTTTTATAAAAATAACAATAAAAACCATTTCACTAATTAATTAATTAATGAACATCAATAATTACGTGTATATAATTGATAGAAAATATATTTTTAACATCTTAAGACGTGTAAAGCGGAAAAGCGAATTTTTGGTTTCGGGAAATACGATGTTTTTCTATTAAAACAAAGAAAATATTGTTTTTAAAAACACGCGCCTAACATATTCGTAAAGTAGAACTAAAAACGAGTATTTTAACACATTTCCCGTGAACGTTTTCGGAAAAGCCGCTCTGCTGAATATTTACCGATTTGAATTCAGACTTATTTTAAATTGTTTTTTCATAGATCTAACCAACTTTTCACTCTTTATCTGTCGTTTATTTAAAACATACTCAAATCTTAGAAAAAGGAAAAAACCTTCAATCTTTTTTTATAGTAAATATTTAGAGGAGGATATCACTTCCGTAGTTTCCGCGTACATAAAACTGTATTTTTAGAAGATATACATACATATACATATATGGTACTTACATGGAGCAAAATATCAGTAACAAGTGCCATTGGCATAAATTCTAACTGTCGACTGGTTAACTGTTTTAGTTGCACATTATGTAAGAAACTATTAATGCATTGTTTGTATAATGTAGGAGTGGTCCTAAAGAACCGCGGTGCCATTATTTGTGGATATTTAAATTTTTCACTTCACTTCCCGCCAAAATAGTGCTGTTTACATTCGACGTTTTTAAGATTTCAATCACTTTTGTGGTCAAACGTTCGAGCTACGTTCTTCAGCTTTTAATTGTTTATATTTATCAAAAATATTAAGCCGCGAAGATCAACACAACTCGCACCACCTCAAAACACTAAAACTAACTTCCCATTTTGTTCGTCTGATGCAAACAAACCTCCAAACAGAGATTATCCCTGCTCGAAAGGTTACTGAAAAGGATTGCTTTTCCGTGGAGAGTCATCAGTGGTGGTGATGCCATGTAATGGACTGCACATATACACGGGTAGCGTTGCCACCCGGTTGTACAGAAATTTTTGAATAATATTTTAGCGCACGGCACTTTTTCTAGGTCAAAATCGATATTTATTTGTGTTTAAGCATAAATAATGAAGCATTTAGTAAAAATACTTAATTTAAGAAAACTATCAGGACTTGGAATTTATGTCTTTTATATATTTTTCATCTTTTTTTACCTTTTGTTATATAATATTTGCTATTTTCATTCGAATGAATTAAAAAAAAAAATCAAGTTAGAAACATATCTAATTTAAAATTTTAAATAAAGTTTTAAAAAATATGAAAAAAAAATAAAATTTATCAGAGTAATATGTCACTTTATGGGCACCAAAAGTCTACAAAAACATCAAAACATAAGGCAACTCTAGAGGGAACTAAGCTTCTCCAATACTGACATGTGTTATATGACACAAACCAGATGTAAATTAGACATGCTGAATACAATGCTTACGACACGACATGGCATCGCAACAGTGAACTGAAAACGGCGTTATCGATCCTACTACATGAACGCATGTACACAAGACAACACAGCTCTCCATTTTGCATGTACACAATTTCGTTGTGGCCATACTAATACCTTGCACTTCAATGAAATTTTAATATTTTGTTCAAAGTGAAATTTTTTATGCAAAAAATAAGTAAATAGGTATATATTTTTGTTTTAAATTATCAGTTCTTATTACAAATGATATAATAGAGCTATAATAGAGCTATTTTATGCTTTTATTTGTAAAATAACGTCAAGTTTGTAAGAGCTGTGAATAATTTTACATTAGTGGCATCACCACTCTTCTTCATCTCTCTATCTTCCATTCTACTGTCAACTCTACTGTCGTCCTACTGTCGTTGGCAAATATAGGAGAATATTGAAGTTAGCGAGAACGACAACTGTCGGCCTACCGTTGTGTAGTCGTGCAGCTGTCAAAATAACAGTGTCCATAAGAACGTGTGTATTTTAATATTTGACAGATGTCGTCTGTCGTCGGTATTGTATTCAGCACTTCATCACAGTAGATGTGCGCGTGCGTATTTTTGAAATCACGACCGAATGCAGGTAGTCAAAATAAAATATCAGACATGCGTGCATTTGCAAACAATAGTTTAAATGGCGCTTGCACACTTAAAAATCCCTTTCAATATAATTTTGGTATGAGCGTTGATGATGAACTAAATCTAAAAAAATATTAATACAAAAGTATTGTTTTAGTTTAAATAT
Source organism: Bactrocera zonata (assembly GCA_037783105.1). Classification (NCBI taxonomy): domain Eukaryota; kingdom Metazoa; phylum Arthropoda; class Insecta; order Diptera; family Tephritidae; genus Bactrocera; species Bactrocera zonata. The sequence goes on from JBAWJQ010003923.1 coordinate 7,912, forward strand.
TTCTACTATTGTAGAGATTTACATTTACGACAAACATCTGATTTGTCATTTTTATTTTTGAATAACACATGTCCAGGGAAAATTGTTTTCAGTTTGTGTGCTTTACTAAAACGATGATACTTCTGCAAATATGTATATACATATGTATGTACTTAAATTTAAAGTACGTATACTTAAATACAAATGAACGTACAGTTTGTGCGTGATTAGTTTCCATTGTTATCCTTTCTACCACCCGAAAGAAAATCTGTCTACCTGAAGATTTCAACAACGACGTAATTTCCTTGTAATTTCCTTCTTGTATTAAGTTATGCAATTTTTACCCAACTTTCTTTTATAACTATTTTCTTTTTTTAGCTAAAAACAGAATAAAAACTTAACTTAAAAAAGGAGTCTCTTAAAATTTGAGCTCTAAAAATTATTATTAAGGGCTCTCAGGGTTTCCTCGGACAAAAAACAGCATTTTTTCAAAAATTGTTTTCCCTTATAAATAATGAAATATTTTATTAGAATTTTTTATTGTTACAAACATACACTATTAACAAAGAAATTTTGAAATTTTTGGAAAAAAAAATATTGTAAACTCAGCCATTGCGACGCCATTTCCGTGACCCCTCGAAAAAGATTTATCCTGCAGGATTATCTAAAGGTTATCCTTACAAGATTATCTAAACTGAAAAAGTACGTGTCTTGGTTAAAATCTTAAGAACTTGGTCAAAGGAAACTGAAAATTGGATTTTTGGCAGACATTTTTACAAAAAAATTAAAATTTCTGTTAAAATTTCGCGATTTTTTTTTTCAAATAGTTCATGTCGACGCAATACTGCTGAAACAATCGATGAAACCATAATAAATAACCATCATCATTTTAAGGAATGCGCAATAATCGAGCTATATTTTTTTGTAGTTTCTACACCCTAAATTAAAAAAGGATATTTAATATTTCGTATCTTAATTTTTAACATATTTATAAAGTGGTGGTACTTGGTATTTTAAAATCTCTTCACCCCGACAGCGACAAAGCTGGGCTATGTCAACTTCAATCCAGTTAAATGTTGAGTCCCAAATGACCTTCAATTCATTTTAAGTGTTGTCCACTTCAACCTTTGTCACTTCACTTCCTTTCTCACATATTTTGCGCACATTTTGAAAATTGTCTTTTCCTCCAAAGTGTTTAAAATACCGGAAAAACATGAATATTCCATATGCAAACCATACATATGCAGCACATGTTTAAAATACTAGGCGAACTGATCCGGCGTACTTTGTTCTGCCTTAGAAGTAATAAATGAGCATACTTTTAATTTATCAAGATCTTTTTTACATTTACTTACTCGAAAATTGTGCGGTGGCCTGGCATATCCAATGAGTTTAAAAATTTAATTGGATAGTTAATAGCTTCATCTTCATTTGTTACCCAGTGAATTGATTTGAAAGAATGCAGTGTACCAATGATCTCATTCTGAATTAGGAAGTTTAAATCATCAACATCTTTATTTTTGACCGCCAAAATTGCTCGCTCTCTCAATAAATCATTATTTTTGTGGTTAGTAATGATGTTTGGGAATACTTTGTTGATGAATTCGACTTTTGAAGACACAGTCACATTATGCTTCGTCGTGGAACATTTGATCGCATGGCTTTCTTAATGGCTACTTCGGTACAATGAGATTCGAAATAAACACATCAACCGGTCATTTCAAAATTTTACCTTTTTTTCAGATAAATAGTTTTTAGTTGCGTTTTGTTATTCCACGCTTCATGTCACCTTTCACGGGACCGTATTTCATATATGTGGCTTTATGATTATTTTTTTATTGTTATTTTTAATTTGTTTAATTATTTTTTTCAATCAAAAAAATATTCAAATGATTCTTACAAACATGAGTTTTGAAGAAATGCCTATGATTTGAAATATAATTTTTGTATTTATGAATGGTACTGAAATTTAACACAAAAAATAAAAGGTATCCTATGTTCGTTCCTGGTTTTAAGCTACATCCCCACCAATTTTCAGCCAAATAGGTTCAGCCGTTCTTTTATATACATACTTATACATATGCAGATATAGAAAAGACAATGAACATGGCTGTTCATTTGAGCATTCAGTTTTCGCCCAAAGTGATTTTTCACTTCATTTTTACAATCCTTAAATTTCAAGCTACAAAAATGAGAAAACAAAATTTCAATATTTACAAAGAGCTGTATTCTGTTTCAAAATTTCAATATTACTTATCGCATGCGATAGGTGACAGGCATGCGATAAGTGGCAGGCGCCTAAATGTTTGCCATAAATTCAAATAAAAATTTTATCCAGCGGCTTCTGCACTAAAGTAAGAAAAAGGTGAAAAGTGTTGGTTATTCCTTTAACTTCCGTTATTTTTGAAATAATTTGAAACACCTCTAATTGTCGAGACAAACTCTCAGCGTGATTTAATACTCTTTATAATTTTGCATATAAATTGTTTCTAATACATTTGATATTTTAAAATTTTTGGCCCATCAAACAATTCGATTGCGTTGGTGGCAACTTAGAAGACATCAAAATATTCACTGTCCACCTCGATGATTGTGAAATTCTCCTGATTGCCAAACATCCACCACTGATGCAAAATGTTCCGAATAATTAGAAAGCGCGTTGTTATAAACTCGAAAAAGTGGAAGAAAAGTGCGCCTAAGTGGAAATGAGAAGAGAATCACGTTGTTATATGATTGTTGTTTGAATTGGAAATTTTAGCTAAATACTTGATGTCAAGAGCGCGCATGAAGCCACCATTACTTCCTGCACCGTCAAATGCTCGTTGGGGCTCGCATTAATGTTGTCCATGCAAATGAGTACTTGCTGCAGCACGACATGCGCCAGCGGCAGCAAGGACACGCTAAAGAGCAGATGCTTCATAATGGCGCCGCCACAACGCGCACAGAATAGCGCGTTCAACATGCGGCGCACGTTCAACTTCTCGTCTGGCACATCGAACGGCGTGTTGCATATTTCACAGCGCGTGTCACGTCGATGCAAAATCCAACGCTTCAAGCACGGCATGTGCACGAACCCCTGAAAAGGAAGATTTAGCACTCAGCTCAGCTCTATTTCACGAGCGCTTACCACACTGCCGCGACACTGGCAGGGACAACGCGACAATTGCATGTCACTCCGATTGCAACGGCAAATGCGACAAGCATTGCCGAACTCATTCGTAGACTGTATGGTTGTGATCGACTTGCACTCGTCTACCGCATTGATCGACGTTATGGAATTTGCATTGAGTGCAGTTGTCGGACCAGCTATTTGTTCTGTTGTCACAACACTGTTGAATAAACGTATGGCCGTCGCCTCCGATAGTCCCTGCATGCCGTTCGTCCGTAGTCGTAGTGGTGGATATGTTGACGTAGATGGTAGCGATGACAGAGCGCCGAATGGCGTTGTTCGTGCTCTTGGCAGCAATGACGGCGGTGGAGGCGGCGGAGGCGGTGCTGGTGGTACCGAAACTGAAGTCGGTGTTTGTGAAACTGCGACAGCGGAAGCACACGAAGTGTCTGGAGGCGCCGGCTGCTGCAGCTTGAGGCTTTTAAAGAACTACTCTACCTGGTCAACTGATAATTTTATTTAAATTTTCTGGAAAATTCATACTAAACTGATTTTAATATATTTTTTCATTTATTTCGAAGTGTGGTGACAACGCCTTGAGCTTCAAAGTCAACGAAAATATTCGTATTGACATTGGATAGTAAGGAGTAGGCTTTTGTGGGTGAGAAGTATATAAATGCTATCAAGCGGCAAAAAATTTGTTCTCAACTTTTTGAACTGCCATTTTTCGGAAATATTTCATATTGTTAACAATACTTATAGAGTTGGCGAGCTATCGATAGGCGACACCACAACCACCATGACTACGTTGGCGACAGTTACGTTTTCCGAAATGCAGTGTCTTCGATAGTTTATAATTATTGATCAATTTCAAATACATAAATTCATATTTATTTCTCTTGAAGGTTAAATCTTTGATACCTATTTCAATATAAGCATTTTTTAGTTAATCTTCCCGCTAGCTCAATAGTTATTCTACTCTTCCGGGCAGATACGATTTCAACGAATTAGACATCCTCCCAAGCAGTTCAGGCGAATTTTAATGATTTGAAAAAAATATTTATTGCCTAGTCTACATTAATGTTATCGCATTCAAAATAGGCCCCATTTTATATTATACCAGCGCTTCTTGCAATCGCTGAAAGACTTCTGAATTTTTGGGATAGCCATTAGTACTTATACGTTTCTCATCTATGCTTGTAAAACGACGATCCTTTAAGGCTCTATATATTTCTAGAAATAGGAAAAAGCCACACGGAGCAACTGCTAAAAACAAAGTAAGGAGCACGTATATCAGCAGGACTCAACTTTTCTTTGCCTGTTCGGGCCAATACTACACAAATTGTTCATATCGGACTCATACAGCATATGGCTGTCATTCAAACTGACATATCTACATCAAAAAAAAAATAAATAAATAAAATAAAATAAAATAAAATAAAATGTCTTTCGCCCTTACTAAGTAACCCTAATTTTACTTAAAGGTGATTTATGTATATCAAACAACATGACTAGACATAAGAACCAAAACGTTGTGCTTTGGAAGCACACCTTTGACAGGTTACGTTTTCAGATTTAGTTATACATGCATTAAGACAAAAAAGCGCCAGGAAATTGTAATTCCCTCGGTAAATAATATTTCAAAAAATTTTATTTTAGTAGTGATTATTATGCCAAATATGAGCGCGATCTCTCAATCAGTTTGTTTAGAGCACCTGCTAAATCGGTACACCTCAGTTGTGCGTTGTGATTTTTACAATGGATAAAAATATCGAACAAAGAATTTGTCTCAAATTTTGTATTTCTAACCATGTTGGAAAAGGCTTACGGTGATTCAGTAGCATTAAAAAGACAAGCCTACGAGAGGTACAAAGCCTTCAAAGACGGTCGAGAGTTCGTAGAAGACATGCCTCGTTCTGGACGACCTTCGACCTTTTCAACTGATGTAAATATTAAAAAATGAAAGATATGATGTTTGGGAATAGACAGACAAGTGTTAGAGAGATGGCAAGAGAGCTCGAAATCTCTTACGAGTCCGTTCGAATGATTTTGGTGGATATTTTGGGTATGAAACGCGTTCTTGCTCAACTTGTCCCGATAAAGCTGATTTTTTGTTTCAAAAAGAGAGAGTAGATTGTGACCGAATTTAAAGCCAAAAACGCAAAGAATTTCTTTCATCAACCACCAGTAGATTTGGCACCGTGTGATTTTTTCTTGTTCCCCAAATTGAAATTGTCCCTCCGTGGAACCTGATTTCAGTCGATCAAAAAGATAAAACAAAATGCTATGAAAAAGCTAAAGACCATCCCAAAAGTGAATATGAAAAGTATTTTGAGGACAAGAAAAATCGTTGACATAAGTGTATTATATCTAGTTGGGATATACTCTTGAAGACGAGAAAATAAATATTGAGGAATAATTAAACATTTTACGTTTTATTTACCTGTTTCGAGTACCTATTTTGTCACAATGTAAGTGACGGTGGTTAGGGAACGTTTTCCTTATAATTTAAACATAATACACAAAACAGCACAAAAGAAAATACTTCAAAACAACCTTATCTTGAAACAATAGAAATGCACTATCACTGCAACAAACAATAACAACTTAAATAGTTATCAACTAGTAAACAACCGGCATCAATAGTACAGGTATAATTAGTACTAAGATTTATGTAAACAAACCTAGACAAACAATACATTATAGCTAAGCAAACTATCAACTAGTAATAAGTAAACATACTAGATAGTTTAAATAGAAGTAAGACCCATGTAAAAAGTTAGGCCTGTATTAATAAAGAGCACACATCTCGGTGCAGCTCAAAAATTTATTTTTTGACTCATTTTTCTATTTTGTAAAAATTAACTCAGGTACTCATGCTTCGATGCACCTGAACGCTTTTTCATCTCTTTAATAAAAAATCATACTCGTTTTCATAGTCAACATTTATATTGGTAATCTAAAAAGTATTTTCGTATTTATAATCAAACTTCAACTAATTTTTTATTTATATTTATAATAAACTTTAATGAACAAAATATGTACCATTTTGGTCGACCACTTTTTGCCATTTTTTCGGCTAGAGACACTATTCGATCAGTGTAAAACTTACCTGGTTTCTCGGCGAAAAACTGCGATAAATAATTTTCACAGGCTTCTCTTGAAGCCAACTTTACTCCATTAAGGGAGTTCTACATTGACCGAAACAAATGGTAGTCCGATGGTGCACGGTCAGGGCTACATGATGGATGCATCAAAACTTCCCAGCCAAGATCTCCCAATTTTTGCCGAATCATCAAAGCCACACACATGGTCTAGCGTTGTCCTGATAGAAGACGAAGCCCTTTCTGTTCAGTTATGGCCGTATTTTTTCGATTGCTTGCTTCAGTCTCATCAGTTGTTGACAGTAAAATGTAAAATCAAGCCTTCTACTAGCCTGGAGCAGCACATAGTGGATGATTCTTTTCCAAGCCCACCAAACACTCAGTATAACCTTTCGAGGCGTCAATCCTTCACCACGCTTGGACCATGATCTTTTTCGCACATTATTGTCGTATTTGGTTCACTTTTCATCTCCTGTTACCATTCGCTTCAGAAATGGTTCGATTTCATATCGTTTCAGCAAAGAATCGCAGATGTTAATTCGGTCCATTAAATTGTTCACAGACAATTCAAGTGGTACCCAAACATCGAGTTTCTTTTTGTAACCAACCTAAACCAAACCGTTTAATGATGAATGTTAAGTTCCTTGGCGATGTCATGGCTGCTTATGTGACGGTTCTGGTCAATCTCTTTCATAGTTTCATCGACTTTTTCAACGATAGGTCGAGCAGAGCGAGGTGCATTTTTTACAACGAAATTTCCAGAAAGGAAGCGAGCGAACCATTATTATGCTACACGAAGAGCATTGTCTCCGTAAACTTCACAAATTTCTTTGGTTTGCAAGGAATTCTTCTCCTTTTTTATACAAAATTTCAAAATATAGCGAGTTTCTTCATTTTTTCCCCTCTTTTTTGAACAGCAGTAACTCTTTTTCATCTTCCCCGAATTTAATTTTTTTTTGTTTAAATGAAGCTTGAAATCTAACCTTTCGAAAAATAATGGTACGACACAAGTGATTAGTAGCGCTGGAGATTTATGACCGCAATGACTGCTATTGACAAAATACGAAAAGACTTTTTCGACAGCCCAATATTTGCTGAAATAGTGCCAAATAATTAACTTGAATTCACTTACGTGATGGCAAAATATTTCCTCTTAAATAAAAGTGTATTTCCAGTTTTTTGTAGCTCGAAAATGTTAATTCTTTTATTTTCATAGCAACAATTAGTATATACAAAAACAAATATATATGTATGTTGTTTGAAACAAATAATATAAAAATTGTAAAGTTAGACTCCCATAAATAATCTTTGTTTTGTTTGTTTTGCTTAATTTAATTTAATATCGCACAATTTTTAACACACATCAAATTCTGCTGAGAAATTTTGTTGAATCGAATAAAAATGAGTTCATGTGTAATATCAATACATACATACATATGCAGGCATATAAATTCTATTATGCTTGTTAAGTTAGTGAGTGTTTTTGTGTTAAATATGTATATTATGTCATATATACGAATGTGTGTGTGTGTATGCAATGCAGCCACGATTCAATAGACAAATTTAAATAAAAAATCATTTGCATGTATGTGTGTGTTTGGTGTGTGTATATTTATTGAAGTAAACATAATGTTAGCGTATATTGTATGTAGTAGGCATGGTTCCGCTTGGAGTATATCGAAACGTACGTATGTATTTAGTCAAATGTATTATTCATAAGGTTCTTAGTATGTGTGTGCACATACATATAAAAGTAAATATAATATATTTAGTATCAATAACATAGTTTGCTCCTTTAACATTTCGCAATTAAGAAGACTTGTTTTTTTAACAATTTCACGCTTTTCTGTGCCAACAACAATTGATTGTTAAATAGAAATGTAGACATACATAGTAAATTCTTAGACAAAGTCGCTAATGTCTAATTAGCTGCATTATTTTTGTGCGTAGTTCAAAAGTACAAAAGCACTGTGGCTCCAGCTACGCACGAACCAGATCAAAAAAGTAGTAAAAATGGTTTATGGCTTGCATTTTTTACTGTTAACATTTACATAACCAATAAATAAAATATTTCAGATTTTACAGCAACTACTTTGTCTGTTAATACAACACGATTTAGTGAAAATATTTAAACCTTGTAAACGCTCGTAGAGCCCTAACCATTTATTTCGGCTGATTTTAGTACAGTCAACACTTCTGTTGTGCGTTGACATGGCAATGTTGGATTAGTATGAGTGGATTATTTGTGGTAGTGACCGGATTTAGAGTTCTGGATGTCGAAGGTGTTGTTTCGTTTGATTTTTAGAACGCTTGAGCCGCATTTACTGGCAATTACGGAAGCGACGGTAGATGCTTTGCACGTAGATGAAAACACACTTCCAGTCAGGTCGTTTCATCTCTACCATATCCTCGACATCGAGTAGTGGCGCTATGCCAGCTTTCTCACTGCAATTTGAAGGCAAATATTTATAATTTAAATTTAGTTGCAATTTTTGTGGATAGAAGTGTATTTGTTGTACTCACTCGGCCACTGTGAAAGCTAATTCAAAATTGTGTCTTCGGTTTTGAGGTGTTAATTTACTATAATCGAAGGCATCTGGCAAGAAATGATGTATTAGCGCACAAAATGCTAAACCATCTGACCAGCTGGCACTAAAGTTGCTTATTTGGACGTTCTGCAAAAGAGTTGAAATATTTTAATAAATCTGTTATAAAGCAGGGCATCCATGAAACACAAAACAGTAACAAAAACTAGAGCAAATTAGCGCTAAAATTAAAGGTCAAAAATAAATAAATGAAAATCAAATGAAAATAATATATTATAATAAATATAAATAAATGAAAATAAAAATAAAAAAAATTTTAAAATTAATTACAACAGCAGTAATGCGAAAATAAATAGAAAATAAATATATATTTTTTTTAAACGGATAAAAGAAATTTGTATTTGTTTAAAAATCTATCTACAATAATATAATACAATATATAGTAGTAAGATAAGGCATTAAACTTAACAAAGCAGACTCAAAAACATTTCTGCAATTATACATAACTGAAAAGCTGGAGGATGGTCACTATGCAAGTAAATAGCATTAGTAATTATTTACACTATTTCTCTTTATAAATTTAGTGTATTAGTTGCTTACAAGAGGCCTGCAGAGTTATTGCAATTTTTAAGCTTTTGTTAGCGACCGTTAGCTGGCCGTTTCCTTAGCGATATAATTGCTGGTTGCAGCGCAAGTTTGCTAGTAAAAATTGTAGAACATATAGCGAGAAATATTGATATGATTGCAACGCCTATGTAATTTGTTTTTGTTTTGACATTAAAAGTGATACCTCATATTCCTGTGTTTTCGATTGGCACCACTGCAGAAGTTGCTCCTTCACAGTGGCGGCGCGTGCATTTAATGCCGGATCAGTAAATTGGAATATACGTGCGGAACCAGAAGGTGAGGCTGTGCCCCCGGGGGTGGTGGGTGTTGACGGTGATCTGAACAAAGGGTTTTAATGTTTTTAAGCAACATTGTAGCAAATTGAAAATGTTCGCTAGAGATTAGTTCTACTTTGTTGGTTGATTTCGTCTTTCACTATATTATACTCGTATTAAAAATTTCGATTTTATTTCTTGCATACAATGCTTCAGTTAATTCATAATAGAAAAACTACTAAAACTGGCACTAAGTTGTGAGCGTGTTTTTGTAGAAATTTTAGGAATTTTAACTGGCTGCGAGCGCATACTTTGAAGTAGTGTTTTGAGCATAGAAGGGTCTGAAGTTGAAAGTCAACACTTTTTAATTGGTTTGAGTTCTTGTGTTGATTTGTTGTATGCAAAATTGAAAAATTAAACTAAAAAACAGTTACATTTCGGTATTTGACGTTAATGTTTCGTGTGTTCGAACTTAGAGTTAATCTTACAAATACTAGAATTATAGCTTGATAATGAGTTAGTTTAGTTTCATAATAATAATTAGACATACTATCACCTCACTTTTTGTATAAAATAAAGAGTGCTTTCTAATAATATGGTTTACAGAGGAAGTACGTGAGTTAGAGATTTCCATCACCATCTGAGTTAAGTTTAAATATTTAAAAATCAATCAAGTGATCTTTGTTTACATTCTGGAATACTTATGTTAGTTATATGAGAATTAATTAAAAGCACCATTTGTAATACATCTTAAATATCTTGGAATAATTATACACATTTACAAATATTAGAAATTTTTTCTTATAGTCGCTGAGTAAAAACATAAAAATCATAACGCGCCCACCAATTTTACACTGTATCGGATCAGTATTTTCAATAATGTAATTCATAGAACCAATATATTGGGTAGTCCAAAAAGTCTTTTCGCATTTCGTCAACAGATGTCGTTGCAGTCGCATATCTCAAGTGCTACCAATCACATTGTGTCACACCATATAGTAATGGAAAGGCTTAAAAGTTTCATTAAACCAAAAAAATTAAGACAATAATGTGCGAAAAAGATCATGGTCCAGGCGTGGTGAAGCTCAACAAGCGGTCGCAAAGCCATGATTGACGCCTCGAAAGGCTATGCTGAGTGTTTGGTATGATTGGAAAGAAATCATCCACTATGAGCTGCTTCAGCCTGTTTGAACGATTGATTCTACATTTGACTGTCAACAACTGATGAGATTGAAGCAAGTAATCGAAAAAGAACAGCCAGAACTGATCAATATATGTATCTTCCATCAGGATAACGGTAGATCACATCTTTGATGACTCGGCAAAAACTGGAAGAGTTTGGCCTGGAAGAGTTTGGCCTGGAAGTTTTGATGTATCCTCCATACAGCCCTGATCATGCACCATCGGACTACCATTTGTTTCGGTCAATGCAGAACTCCCTTAATGGAGTAAAGTTGGCTTCAAGAGAAGCCTGTGCAAATTACTTGTCGCAGTTTTTCGCCAAGAAACCAGAAAAGTTTTACACTAAAGAAATAATGTCTCTAGCGGAAAAATGGCAAAAAGTGGTCGACTAAAATGGTACATATTTGGTTCATTAAAGTTCAAAAATACGAAAAGACTTTTTCGACTAGCGATTATTTTGAACAATTTTTTCTAGGTTCCAGTATTTAATTAATTGCATAAATATATGTATTTTTTTTTAAATTTTTTTGTATACATATGTACATATGTATGTATGTATGTATGTAAATTTTTATTTTTTTTTTCGTTTTTTTCTGTGACCGTCTTATCTTTGCCTAGTTATCATAGTGTAGAATATAATAAATAATATCTTACTTTGGGGATTGTTGTGAGTTTTGTTTGTCCAGCTGACGGAATTTCGCAAACGGGGAAACTGGCTTCGCTGCAGTGCTGCCAGCGCCAGTTACTGTACGTGTTGTAACTGCAACAAAAAATGCATGGAATTTTAGTAAAAAGTACGGTAATGCAATAGATGACAAAATAATAGGCAAATGTTTACCTTTTGTTGTTGTGGTTACAACGGCACCATCCTTTTCCTTTGTTTCTGTTTTCTCAGTGGTGGATGTAGCTTGTTGCTCTGTAGAGGTGAGTATTGGAAGTAATTATATTTGTTTGTGTTTTGCATGGAATTATTGTTTGTTTTTATTTTGGTTTTATGTCGGTTTGAAGCATTTGTAAAGCACAAAAATTGCAAAAATATAGAAAAAAGAGAACAAAAATATGTAGCATGCGTTAATTAAATACGTTGTATTCTATATATATTTTGTGTAAACAAATTTCATATACAAAAGTTATCAACAAACTCTGTTGATACACTATAATTAATTCGATTCATGTTTGAAAATAGCTCAAGGCAATAAACTAAATTTGTACGATTTATAATTTCAATAGTAACTACATGAAATGTATTAGCACTTACATATATTCTCAAAATTAAAATAAATTTTATTAAAAATTATATTAAAAATTAAAGGAAATTAGCCAATTTTCATACATGAATCTTTTCAATCATATCAACCATTTTTAGTAATATTTTTGAATAACAAAAGCCAATTTATTGCAACTACTTTGAACATTCTAATGGACAAAACAATTTCTACTTAAATAAACAATTAGTTAGGGTCTTCTGAATGGACAAACACAAGGTTATATGCACAAAATTTTTCAAAACGCTTTGTACAAAAAATAATCACTTATCAGTGTCATACACACTATTTATTTTACAGGTTTTTAGTATTTAAACTGCTCAAACCTATTTCCAAACGGTTTAAATAAAGTACAACTGTATAAATCGATTGCAAATGTTGTATAATTCTGACCCCTAAATAGTTTGAATAATGCTCAAAATGCAAATTCAATTTATTTGCAGGCAAAAAAAATGCAGAAACCAAATCATTAAACTCCCATGTAAAATATTTTGTTACATTTATAAATATTCACAATTTTTTCATTCAGTAATTTGGATGTATTTGGTATGTAGAAAGAGAGATATACAAAACCCCGTTTTTCTTATCAGTGAAGACAAGTCCAACAACTCAAAAAACAACAATTTTCCTAAAACCTTTCAAATTTTAAACTATTGAAAGCAGTGATATATTAAATTAAAGGTAATAGAATGTCTCATGTTAAATGAAAGAAATTATGCAAATAAGTAAGAAAAAATTAATCAGAATAAAAAAAATATCAAATGAAAGCATCGCATAGTAAACGATTTTCAAGGATTTTCGCAATTTTCGGAAAGCTCATGAACGTTTTAAGGTTTTTTGAAATTTTTGTAAAAAAACAAAAATGTTTAAAATTAATAAAAAGCTTAAATCATGAATATAAAAATTTAAATAACACAAAAAACAGTTGTAAAAAGAAGTATAAAACCCTTTGGAGTCGAATTTCATCTTCATACATACAATATGATGAAAATGAAAATTAGAAGCATGGTTAAATTTTTTTACGTACAAAAGTCCGATATAAATGCACCAATTTTTCAAACAATGTGATTTATGTACTTATATGCCCAAAAATGCTTTATTTTATTTATTTTTTAATGTTCCTGCATTTTTCCATAACATTTCCCCCAAAGCGAACACAAACACACACACAAACTAAGTAAATACACTTCACACTCCCAACAATAAATAGCATGAAATATAAATTGAACAGAAAAATCGCATGCAAAAACGCGCGAATCAACGAATGTGTAATATAAGAATGTGCAAATGTATACGCCAAACATATGTACATATGTATGTATGTAATAACATACATACAAAGGAAAAGCCAAAAATTAACACTAGTTTAGGCGCAGCGAGTGTTGAGCAACGAGTAATTCTACAAAACAAAACAACGCTTTCCACTTGTCGCGCATTCAAAAATGCATGCGTCCAAAGCCGATCGTCAGTCGTGGTCCACACTCGTTCACCCTTTCATTTGCAAACATATACTCCAACAAAAATTTATATATGTATGTATATATGTACATGTATAAAAATAAGTCCTTTCGTACAGTACGAGTACGCCGTCCTTATGTACAAGTATGCGCGTGTATGTATATGGTTTATGTGTATTTACAGAAGGAGGGACAACATGGTTGAATTATTATTACAAAAAACATATGATTAAACATTAGTAGCTGTATTGATTTAGCCAAATCAATCACTGATAAACTTTGATTTAAACATTATTAATTGTTAAGGAATCTCTCAAGCAGTATATGAACACGAACGAACGAACGAGCCAACGAGCGAATCAACGAGTTGATAAGTAAACGAGCGTGTAAGTGAGCGAGCTGACTATTAGGCAGGCGGTCAGGCGAGCTGGCAGGTGGATTTGCAGCTATGAGCTGTGGGCTATGCGTGAAACTGGGCGTGGCTAGGAGCTGGGGTCAACATTGTAGTCTGTAACGGCGTTAAAACTGAACAAAAAATACCATAGTACGAGTACAGTGGGTGTATCGTTTTTTTTATTTATGTTAGTGTTTGGAACAATGCACTGATAAAGCAGTTTGTAATGTTGTGGAGAAGGTCGGAAAAGCGAGACACATGAAAAACGCAGATGAACTCACACTGAATAGAATAGATATGTAGAAGGCTGAGCACAGTTCAAGTTTGAAGTGTTGGTCACACCAAACATATCGTCTTCAAGATAATCGGCGTGGCCTGTTGCATTAAATGAAGCTGTTGATCTAACATATTATGCTGGGCGCAATCTTTCTGGCAGGCATTCCGTCAATTTCGACATCATTGCATTAACGCAAGCGCTAATGACCTAAGTGGGCATTAGCGGAGTTCCAACGGTCACTTGGCAATTTCGTGCACTCAAATATATTAGTGTACTGTGCGTGTAAATGGTATTTGTTTGGTTTATGATATTAGCCTTCGACTGTGTATTGAGGTTAAATTGAAATCGGCGTAAAAGTTTCAATAATAAAACAACATGTGGTCCCTTCTCTTCCATTTTCCTTCACGTCAATTTGTACAGAGTCGCAGAACAGTCCCAATACGTAAAATAATTGAGAAGACTGAGAAATATGGGAAGAGGGAACGCGCTAGAGATTATTAATTGACTATACTGTTATTGTGTAACGTTTGAAACGCGGCGAGTTACTCGGCAGCAACTGGCCTGTAAACGTCAACTTTGTATTGTAACTTTTTAATTTTAATGTAGAGGTTTCGTTTGTGTTCACTTGACAACCGCAACTAAACTTTTTCTTAGGCACTATGCATTTCGTTTTTGTTATGTTGGCTCGCTTTTGCAATTTGGAATGGTTGGCACACGTGTGACCCCAGCTCAGCGTGCGAGCCTTACATCCTACGAGCCCATCATCAGCTGCTCGAACGCGTCTTCAACGTTGCTCTCGTCGAGCAGATTCAAACTAGCTATATGCGGCATTGTTGCGCTACGTGTCAACCCACCACCCAATACAGCTGTTGCGGTCGCTGGCATACCGTTACTGGTCACCGCAGTCAACGATTTGCGACTCGCCGAAATCTTTTCACTGGTCTTGTGACGATTAATAGTCGACTTCTTTGCTCCCGTCGCTGCGGTGGACGTTGTTGCAGTTGTTATTGCTGAACGCATTTCCACTGCTTCGCCACCACCAAGTTGATTGGGCGATTTTTTGCCTGTGAAGTAAGCCGCCACGGTGCGCTGTTTCTCACCGACCTCCGTCTTATCTATGCCCGCCTCATACATGCGCACATTCAAAGTGTGCCCGGATTTGGTGCGTCGCAATTCACTACCGCCAACGCTGTTGCCGAACTTTGGCGACGTCGACGGTTGGATATTCGCTTGATTTTGCATTTGTACAATCTGATTCCATGAATCACTCTTGCTCAAACGATTCGTCCGCGGATGTGCGTCAAAATGCGCGTGCTCGTGTTCGTCCTGGCGACGCGACATGGACGTGAATGCGCTGATATTGTTAAAAACAATATTGCGCGGTATGAGATCTTCATCCGGCTGCGGCGTGGCCGGGATTTCCACAATAGAGGGTTTCTTCGTCAGCGTGGAGTGCTGAACAATCTTATGTTGCGTATTCTTTATCACTTTAGTGCTGCTTTCGAACTTTTGGGTTTGTGTATTAGCTGTGGGACTCTGATATGAGTTGGGCATGTAATGGTGGCGTTGTGGTGGACCGAATTTTTTCAGTATGGGCATATCCTCTTTGGGCAGTGATGACTTTACAATGTCTGGCGTGTCTGCTGGCGCCGATGACTTATACTCCTGTTTAACTATTGTCTTTGTCTCTGACATGTAGGCGGCTTTGCGTTGCTGCTGCTGTACGTCGTAGACATTGCCAAGACTTTTGCGACGCAGTTCATTCAACTGCAGCTGCTGTTCCTGCTTATGGTCGAACTGGTGCTGCTTACTAGAGACTAGCGATTGTTGTGAGAGCACGCGATTCTGCGCTTGCAGAGGTGTCATTGCTGCGTCGGAACCACGCGTTTTTGGAGCCACCTGTATTGGCTGATACGCGTAGTGTTGTTCCGAGGTCTGGCTTTGTGACGATGACGACAATGTCTGACTACGTGTGGTCAATTTGGGAGTGGGTTTAGCCCTGGGTTGTGTGGTTTGTAGCGGTGGCTGTTGAGGTCTTTCCTGTGCTGGTAATTTTGTTTGTAATGGAGGCTGGGGTGGAGGTTTCTGGCTGGGTGTATGAACATATTGTGGCTGGCAATTTGGGTGTGATTCTGACAGTGGTGCATTTTGTACACCTTTTACCGCAGGCTTAGGGGCCACTTGGGGTTTTGGCTGTGTTGGACCCTGTAAGTTGCTTTGTGACATGGGTTGTGTCTGCGGTGCCACATATGCTTGTGGGTTATAAGTGTTTGACTGTAAGTTTTTGACATCCGTAGTTTTCCTCGATTGCTTGGGTTGTGGCAAAATTTCATCAACCGTGTGAATAGGATTCGGCGTCCAACTTGTACCTGGTGAAGGTAAGTTATGTGACATTGACGAACTGGCTGATGAATTCTCGGAGGAATTGCGATTTCGCTGCAGAGGTAAAGTATTCGGGTGTTGCTTACTATATTGACTTTCGTGGTTGATTTCGGTGGGGTAAGTTACCGTATAAGCAGTTTGTGTTTCACTTGTGTATGGCACTGAGTTGGTAGAGGAATTGTTAGAGACACTAACCGTCTGATACTGTACTTGTTGCTGTTGAGCCGGAACCTCATTTTCATTTGAATATTTTGTCCTATCCATGTACGATTGCTGCTCTAATCGGTATTTCTGCTCGGCTCGCGCTAATTGCAAGCTTAGATCCATTTGTTGGCTTGGCTTTGGTGGTGTTTTTGGTCTCGGTTTCTTTTGTTTGCTTTGCGCTGGAGCCTTTATTGGATTCTGAATATACTCTGGTATACGATTAGGCTCAAAATTGGTAACTTGAGGAAATAAAGGTTCGACAACTGGCGCTTGATATGAACGACCATCTGGAGATAAGCAAACTTTTGGTGACTCCACCTTTCTTACGGGATCTTTCTTCACCTTCGTTATATTACTTCCACTTTTGCCAATATTTCGCATTGTATGCAATAAGTTTTGAGCGTTGCGTGAGTTTTTGCCGAAGACTTCATCGTCACTGGCATGCGCCGTTCGACGGTCTCGTATTGTAACTGCTGTTTGACTTTGTGGCTTACCCATTACCCGAGTTTCAGCGCGATATTCCATTAAATTGTCTGAATCCAAATCGTCATCAGTATAATCAGTTTGTGGCATGGCTAAAATACTGGGACTTGTTGGTCCACTATCTATTGGGCTGGCATAATCGAATTGTCTTGGCGGTGGCGCATCATTGTAGAATGCTTGGTTTTCTGCAGGCGGCTCATAGGTTGGATTGGAACTGGTTAAAACCAGTGGTGTTGCATGAGGATCGGTCAATGAGCTTTCGCGCTGTCGCACATAGTCCGCAGTTATCGATGTCTCAACAGCCGATGGCAGGCATGGATAACTTTTGTAGTTATTAGTGCGGGCTAAGTCGGCATATGTAAAGGATATATTTGTTGGCGGTGGTGGAGCTGCGTATATGTTAGTTGTTGATGCGTAAACTTGTGATGGTTGTTGGTGTTGTGGCACATATTGACTCTGCGCAGCCATATATGGATCGGCTGCGCTTGGCAGCGAAGGACGTTTCTTGTATTCATCCATTTGTGGTTGGCTAACCTTTGGCGAACGCAATGAATGATGCCTCTGCAAATATGAATGTTGGTGATTATCATTTTGTGAACGCTCCTCGAAAGTATGCGCTTTCTTTCTGAAATCACTATTGTCTACTGCGGGCTTCGCAACCCAAGGCAGACCAATGGGCGATGAAGTTGTAGATGAGGGTGATGTTACATGAGTGCCATTCACTGACGGTTTTGTGGTCAGGAATTGCGGTGAGGCAGGTGTCAACTGCACGGGTGCTGAGTGGGGTTTCTTGGTGATGGACGGTGGTTGCCAAGTATTTGACTTTTGTGGCAGTTGTGGTATGGGTTTGAAAATGTTATGACCATGTACGTCGTTGTTCTCGATGGGTCGAAAAACGGATTGAGGCGCATGCTGGAATTTATTCACCGGTGCTGGTTTGGGCACCGTCATGCTCGGCATGGCAGCATGTTGTGCCGCAGCCAATCGCTCTCGTTCCATAATTTCTCGCTCGTAGAACTCACGCTCCAGACGATCGCGTTCCTGGCGCTCGCGCTCTAAGCGTTGGCGCTCCTGCCGATCACGTTCAATGCGTTCACGCTCGAGCCGTTCTCGCTCCATGCGACGTAGACGTTCATTCTCCTCATGTTGACTACGCTGTAGCTGGTGCTGATGTGCCAGTTGTTGCTGTTGCTGCCTCTGTTGTTGTTGGTATTGTAGGTACTGTTGTTGTTGTTGATTATGTTCTTGATTCGCCACTTGTTTCTGCCAGTAACTCTTACTTGCGTTATGTGGCACATGTCCAGGTGCTTGTGGTGGTTTGCCCGTGGTGACCTGTGCTGCTGCACCCACCTCAAACGTGTGCTTTAAATTACCGAATTTATTGGTCCAGTTCGACACAGACCGCGAACCGGTCCAACCAAGTCCAGGCTTAGCGCTTTGCTTATTGATGAAGGCTAGAAACTTGTGATCATTTTCGGTCTTTGGCACGAATGGCGGCACAGCGTTGCGCACTTTGTGTTTGACATTAACTTGCAAAGTGCGCTTCAATCCCAGTTGAGGAGTTTTCTCCTCCTGTTCCGAATCTGTATCAAAATCTGGGTTATATTTCTTAGTCTTTGGTATGTCGATGGTGTTTGCGCGTTTCATAAGTTGTTTCTTGCTTGAGAAACGATTAGACTTATAGGCAGAGTCAGGCGAAATATTACCATTTGCGTGAAACTCCTTCTGCTCTTCCTGGTTGTCATTAACAAAGGGTTCAGGATCATTAGAGGTGGGATTCGGTTGAAAACTTACCGAAAAGTTGCCTGACAAGGGCCGTTTGCTCTTTTGGCCATCATTTTCTCTAAGGGTTGGATGCGCATCACCATTCAAACATACTATAGAGTTCTTAAGTTGATTCGGAACAAATTGATTCGGGCGGTAGAGTGTAGAAGAGGAACCGCTCGTGAGTATGGCACCCGTTGAAGGATTCTTCTCGATGGGAAACCATTGTGGTGGCGTAAGTGGATTTGTTGTCATGCCACTCTCTGGCGTTGTGCAGTTTGATATATTTTCCATCAACTGCATATCTTCCATGTAGCGTCGGGCATCGGCTAATTCTTCACGACTAACACCTACCGTATGGCGGCTGTTACGATTTCGTCGTCGAGCAAAGCGTTGCCGATTCGCGCGTTGTCCGTCGCCCTCCGGTGAAGAAGTCTCATCAAACTGTCCACCATTATCGGCCATATTTGACAAATTTACTGCTGCATCACGTGAAGTGAGACCGTTCTGGAGACGTGCGACCAATGCCAACAACGCTTCACGTTTACTACCATCAACGGGTATGTTTTTGCCCTCTTTCAGTGACAACTCGAGACGAGTAAGCGCTGTTGTGACCTCCTCAATTAAATTGGAATCACTTTGCAATTGCAAACTATCACGCAAACCGGCCGCAATGAGGCGCAAGTCCTCACCACTTTCCGTACCTGAGTCCTCCTTTTGAGGAACGCTTAACCTATCCAGCTGCTTCTGTTGGGAAGCGCTAACACTATTGCCGGTGCTCTTTGGCATTACAATGTCACGTGTCATTGTTGTTTCAGACGAGTTTGAATCTAAGGTTTTGTCAGAGTTCGTGCAATCTGCACTTGTTGGTTGTATATCTGTGTCACTGTGTGTGTGCTTTAGGTTTGTGTGGTCAGTGTGGTTTTTACTGTCTTCGTTATTGTTGGTGCTGTTGTTATTGTTGTTGCAATTATTAACAGTACACAAATCACTATGTTCACTAATCTTAATACTACTACTACTACAGCCCTTATTTGTACGTGTGCTAGTGATTGCAGGTAGGTTCAGCTCCGTATTCGGTGCTCTTTCTTGAAAGTTCCGTGCGTTGGCAATTGCGTTTGGCAAACTCTTTTGCAAGATATCTTGCAATAGCGGCACTAGGGACTCACCCTTATCGTCATTGACGGATTTCGCGTCGGTTTTGTCGACACTCGTTTCAGCTACAGTCTCTTCGTTTGAGTTTGAATTCTTACTTTCGCTTGCAACGTCAGCTTTTTCGTTTGTTTCTTTTGTGGCAACACTTTCTTTTGCTTCTAAGTTTACTTCTTCAATTTCTTTAGCGACTTGCACTACCTTCTCTTCTTTTACATTTTCAGTAACACTAGTAACTTTTTCTTTATCAACGTTTTCTGCTTCTTCTTCTTTCTTTTCTATATTATCTGTGGCCTCTTTAGCTTCACTAGCTATGTTTTGACTTGATTTGAATACTTCTTCTTCGCCAAGATCGGCTTCAGCATCACTGTAATCGGTTACAGTAACCTCTTCAATGATCTCCTCGTACTCACTACCACTGCTTTCATCGACTTCTGGAACGTTTTCGGATATATCACCCGATTTTAAATCTTTTTTCTCTAAAGATAGTACAAATACAAAAAAAAAGCGTAAGAATTTATGCTCTTAACAAAAACTTATCGACTTCAAAAATGATAATTTGGAATAGTTTTTGACAGTTCGGGTGTAATGTACGAAATTGAAACGAAAACGATCGACAATACACTTGACCGGAAACCCATCAATTGAAACAAATCCACAAATTTTTAGCTGACAGGCACTGGGTATTGAAGGTAACTATTTTTTTTTTCTTTTTTTTGGAAAGTGGAGCACTTGTCTTCGGTACAACACATGAATTTACAATTACTTTAAACGCACGAGACACGAACTCATCTCACGAAGTGCTACGTGTATGTTTGAATGATATAAACCATGTGAAAGAGTTGACAGCAAATGGCGGTATTATGAAAAGTAAAGACGTAGTATGAGCTGAAGTGTATGAAGCGCGGTACGTAAAACAACAACTAAATTGTAGATAAATTGGATAATGGAAACATTATAAGTGTACGTTCACATTCAAACGCATACCAACCGCTTAAGTATGTACCTAAAATACTGTATTGGCTGGATACCCAAACTCAAGATTTACAGAGTCTTGCCTAGCTTATTATCAATCTAGAAACAAAATAAAGGTAATTATTATTTCAAAAGGAAATACTGCCAAAGTAGTAAAGGTGTTTCAATATTCTATATTACTTATGTGTTTTGTGAACACTAATACCAACACCGTTATTACCAAAAGGTTTATTTTTTTCACTGATCAATAAGTTTTTGAAATTCTCAAACACCAAATTTTATAAAATAATTTTGCTCCCACATTTTCTAGAATTCAATACATCTTGTCATTACCTTCACGTTCCGCCATTAAATCTCGTAGACGCGCGCGTATCTTCCGGCGTTCTTCGTATGTTGTGGCCTGTTCAAGCTGTACGAGATTTCATTGATTTTAGTTATGGAATGTTTTCAATTTCAATTTTCAAAATGACTGTAACGCGGTGAAATAAAAGGCGTGGCGCACTTACCAATTCCTTTAAGATTTCTTCGTCCCAGATCTCCTCGATATCACAAGTTGTACGGGTAACTGGTGTTGAAGAGCTTCCAGACTTGGTCGTTTTCGTTATGCGAGTGGTTTTCACCTGCAATTCAAGGCAACAATAAAGTAAGTACGTGAATTTGTGGACCGAGGAAGTCTTATATTTACTAAATGCAATGAACAAACACACAAAGGTTTCTATATGTGTGCATGAGTTTATGAAGAATTCTACAATATTTAAAATTAAGTAGTACCACATAACTGTAAATACAATGCATACAAAGATATTTCCACACATGGATGTACTATGCATGTATAGTGTGTAGATGAAAAGCCACATCCAATAGCAGAACTCGGAAGTTAATTAAACTCGTGCGAAGGTAAACGAACTCATTTTCCGATAAATTAAGCAAATGGCCTTATACGAGTATTTCGTCTTTCTTTTTTCATACGAAAATTATTGCGTAGTGAATTAAAACTGCGTCAATGTGAAAAGATATATTTCTTTGTTCTTTTGCCTAATTGCACACATACTATTGTATTTAAAATTTGTGATTTCGAAAAATTAATATTTTTAAATTTATTTGAAATGATTTTCTAATAAAAATAACCAAGTGCTTTTATATTTTGATTGGTTTTGGAAGGCAAATGCAAAAATCATGGTCGTCTATAGATAGACGAACTCTAACATGCTTTTGTATGTGTGGGAAAAAAGGCAATAGACAGGGTGGCATAGAACTTGTAGGGCACTCCAAAAAAATTATAAAAAAATAAATAGCGCCAAAAAGAAGCGACTGAATATATTTTTTAAATTTCCCATCTTAATAAATTTCATTTAATGCGCTTAATTTTCAACAACTTCTTGTTTTTATGATTTCCTTCAACCTCATACATAGTATATACTCGAGTACTTCAGAGAAAAAAAAAACAACGAAACAAATAATTATTTCAGTTTAAATAGCAAACCATACATTTCCCTCAAAAATACGGCCAACCAAGAATTTCACCATTTTTGGTAACAACAATCGGTCGAACGCCAAACAGCCAGCCAAGCGAGCGGCCACATGGCAAAATGTTTTTTCTCTCGCTTTATTTTTATTTATTTCTGTCGTAAAGTTTTCGACGTTTCAAATTTTCGAATTTTTGAAAAATAACAAATAGCCGCAACACGCGTTTCTATTTTTGGACGTAAATCATGTTCAATACGTTGAAGAGAAATGCCTCACAGTACATACAAATGTATGTACTACGTAATACAAGCAGACATACACTGATAAATAATTAAAACAAAAAGAAAAAAACATTTAAAAAAATTCTCAACGAGCATACAGAGCAATGCCAGCCAATGCTGCTGTAGAGGCCGTTGTTCTCAGCAATTCAAATCAAAGAAATGCGAGTAAATGTATGCTCTAAATACACCGCTCCTTGCTGAGTATAAGAGTCTTCGAAATGAAAGATTTTTGTAAACAAAACAAATAGTGTCTCACATGTTCTAATTTTATTTATCGAGATCAATTAATTCACCTGCATCTAGCATTGTGGTGTTTTTTTTTTTTGCCCTCCTCCTCGGCTTCTAGTGTTTGTGTATGTTTGCGAGCAATTATAAAAACAAATGTGTTTGAGAGGCATCGGCGGCTATTAAAAAGTTGCACTAAACTACATGAAACGCAGCGGTTTGCTAACATCTTCAAAGTGGTTGCAAATCCTATACTTAACAGCTAACTGTAGTTTTTCGTTGCAATAGAAGAATTAGATAAGGATTAGGAAAAGAGTAAGAAAACCTCACATTTAATTCAGAAGTATTTCTGTAAGTATGTTGTCACTACAGACCAGACGCTTATTATATCCAGGTATTTTTCCCATTCTAAAAGTTGTGTCAATAAGTAGTATGTGTAAGTTAAAATAGTTGATGAGTAACATGACACATAAATTGGTGTTTGGCTAAATTTTTGGCACACAAATTAAACATTGTGGCCAATTTTAAGCACTTTGAGATCACAGTTTTTACAAAAAAATCGATAAAAATCAAGATAATATACTTGTATGAATATTTATATATAAAACATAAAAAGTTAGTATACAAGGTGCGTTCCAAAAGAACAGGACTTAAAAAAAACACAGAACAAATGTTTTTTTTCGGCAAAATTAATTTATTTTATTCAAAATATTCTCCTTCTGCTTCAATACAGCTTCCTGCACGACCCAAAAGCATGTCGAACGAGTGTTTTAGCTTTTTGGCCGCCAGTATGCCAGTGCAAGCCTTTTGAATGGCCTCTACGTCTGCATAACGCTTTCCTTTCATTGGCAAATGCATTTTTCCGAAAAGGAAGAAGTCGCACGGTGCCATATCAGGTGAATACGGGGAGTGGTTAATGGTTAAAATGTGATTTTTGGTCAAATAATCGTCCTTCGAATGTTGGATTCTGAGCAATTTTTGGTCGTCAGTCAGTTTGTGCGGAACAAACCGTGCACACACTTTTCGTAAGCCCAAATGTTCGGTCAAAATGCGATAAATCGATGTTTAGAAGATGTTCAATTCCATTTCCATGATTTTCAATGATGATTTCGGATGATTTTTGATGAATTCACGCACAGTTTCGATGGAATTTCGGGTGATCACGGATTTTGATTGGCCCACATGCCATTTATGTCCTCACAAAAAGTTTTACAAATTTTAAAACAAAATTTAATGTTGGCTCTTTGTTCGAAGCTCATTTTTGCACCGAAAACACAAACATACTGACACTTAAAAAGCAATAACATCACTTCCAATCTATAAAATGTCATTGGACAATCGATAAAAACTGCTATTTTTCTGGTTCTAACGCACCAGTCGACATATAGATGGCGCCAGATTCAAAAGTCCTGTTTACTTTGGAATGAACCTTGTACTCCAGTTCTTAAGGATGCCAAGAGACAGAAAAAAAAACATTATACATAACAGTGCTTTAGCTTCTTATTATTGTATTTCCTTACAAAAGTGCAATTCAAATTTTCACAAGGGAAATGAAAACGATTTTTGCTCATTATTCGGAAAACAATTATTTTTCGGTTCTGAACTTTTACCAAACATCAGATTTTTAACACATTCACATACAAATACGAGTAATCTCTATTCCATAAGCTCTCCAGGATCTTTCGATAATTAAAGAAATAAAGCAATCTCACAACTATCGAATATTCTGCGATATGTATAAAGTGCCTTGGAAACCTATTTACATTTGAAACCGCTTCTGAGATATTCGCATTTTTCTATGGTTCATAACTTTACATATCTTCTGGTCCATTCTAGTTACTTAAGCTAAATTCGCATAGGACAATTGTACAATAAGCGTGGCACCGCCAACTTTGAGGTAAAATCACATATCTCGAAACCTGTTCCACCGATTTCAGCTAAATTTAGTACATGACATTCTTCTAATATTGGGCGAAATAGTCCCTTTAGAGTATTCCACCATATGACCAAAAATTGTTCAAATCCATATAAAACTGTTCATGCCCCTGGGTACCAAATATTTGGATCCCAGTACCTATAGTTGACTTTTTACCGCAAATATCGGTGAATGTGTGAGATATTTACTTATTTGAATTCTCATATACCTAACACAAACTTCCAGGTGACTTTATACCGCATTTACAGGCCAACATGTGAATTATCTCAATGAAAATAAGAGAACGTGTAAAATGGATAAAATTCCGTGATAACTTCATTCAACCCCTATATAATAAAGTCATAGATACACCCGGATACACTTTAAAGTGTTTCCCAAGCTTTGATTGTTGCAAGTTGAAAGAGTATAAAATTTTCGGTTGCATCCAAACTTAGCCCTTCCTTAGTTTTGATTTTAAAAGTGTTCAAAGACTTTCGGTAACGTGATAAATTTACTAATACATGTGTAGGTATTCAATTCTAAGGGATAATCTACACTAAAAGAGAAATTAAATACTACGTAATTTTTTTATTGTTCACATTGCACTTGCCTTTTTTTGTTTTGGTTAGTCATTTAGTCTACATTCAACAGTTTGCTATTACCAACTACGAGAATTCTGCTCAAATTTGAATGGTTAACTTGCACAGTCTCGTCTCCTTATATTCAATACAAAAAGACCTTTAGTAGAACTCTGCATTAGTATGTTATGGTGAAGGATAGGTAAACGTGGTGGAAAGGAAAAACATTAATTTCGGTTGAAGCACATATACACACAATACCCTTCACAAATGCACAAAATTTCATACAAGAACTTAATTTACTAACTGTAAGGCAGCTAAATGCTATAGTGAGTCGATCTGAACCATTTTTTCAGAGAATGTATCGTTGCTTTCGGCAATAATCAATGCCAAATTTCGTGAAGTTATCTTCTCAAATAAAAAGAGTTTTCGTACAAGAACTGCATTTTGACCGATCTGTTTGTAAAGCAGCTATATGCTATAGTATTCAAACTTGAAAATTTTTTTCGAATATTGTACTTTTGTTTTGGACAATAATCCATGCCAAATTTGGGAATATATCGACTTGCTGATCGTTATTGAGTAAATATATTTTATAGGGTCTACGACGTTTCCTTTTGGATGTCACAAGCATCGTGGCAACCTTAATATTCCCTGTTCAGGGTATAAAAACCACAAATCATGCGTGTAATTTTAATTAGATCCTCTACGTTTCTAAACATATTTGTATATATTCTCTAAGTGTGGCGTTCTTCTAATTTTAATTAGGAAGTAGCGATGTGATGTCAAATTCCGTGTACTTGGCATTAAATTAAAGAAGCTATATATATCAATTCGAGGTAAAACAACAAAGAACAACATTAGATTTAATGCGTACACAAATAAAAGCATGTACATATGCACATACACACATGCACATGTATATTTGTAAGTATTTATTTAAGGAGACAACGAAGAAATTGCGCGTAAATAAAAGTCATTGGCATTGAACTGACGCAAAATGACAACTCATCGCCATGACCGAGCCAAAGTAATTCTAATTGATACGCGGCTAAATCTGCTTAGACGTATTTTACATAGCCGCACATACACATACATCGGTGGTAGTGTATGAATGTATGTATATAAATGTGTGTGAGTACTATGCAGGCAATGACCACTTAATGGAAGCTGCGATTGGGAGTCGCTGACATCGAGGAGGAAGAACATCAAACAAAATATGTAGATAATGGAGGCGCTTAGGCTTAACGGTAGCTCCACAAGGAAGATTTACACATACACGCGTACATTTTGTTAAGTTAAGTGCAATAAATACACGGCTTTTAAAACAAATTTTAGAGAATGATATAATTAAGTATTTGTTTTATTTTATCATTTTGGCGAATATGCATAGCCACCCACACATGTCGTTATGTCGGGATAACGCAGATTTATATGTGTCAATATGTATACACATAAGTATAAATAATTATATTATATTCACACCTACGAGCACGGGTGATTTAGATATTTCGACAGCACTAAACCAAAAGCAAGGTCAAATCAACAGCTGCGCAGCGTCATAAGCCAAGTTGGATTAGTTTTTTCCCTCCTTTAAAATATTCATTTTTTACAATTTTTGAAAATTAAAAAAATTAAAAAAATAATTCGCATCGAAGGTGTATTGAACAACAAAAACACAGCAATATTTTTAGACACACCGCGACGATTTGAGCAAGACCAAATGGGGAAGCAATAGTATATGTATGTATGTGCACTACAGAAGTTTTATAAGAAAAATAACGGTAGCATGCTGGAACGAATTGTTATGCAAATTTAAAAAGCAACTGTTATACACTCAAAACTTTCTCGGCAGGAAATTGAAATACTTTCATTGTGCTTACCCTGTTTAGCAGCGGAAGTGGAAGCGGCCTAAATTGTTCTGAGTGCAACAACTCGAGGCGGAATATTTGCACATTCGCGACACGAATTCTGTGTTATGTAGCGCGTTTGCGTTCCTTGTGCGTTTTGCTGCGTATTTGAAAGGCCAGCACTGCAGCACATCCAAATTTTTCAAATAATGTTTGTAGATGAGCGTTTTGAGCGTACGTACGTATGTATGTATGTGTGTGCTCAAAATAACTGAACAAACCAAAATGATTTAGTTTTTGTTTTTTGTTTTGCTTTTTTAGTTATTAGCTATTATTTTTTAGCTGTTTTTTTGAAATTTTTTAAGATTTTTGGCACGTCGCACTATCACACGCTATCTGTTAAAGAAATAGAAATGCACCGTTGAATTTTTAGCACATTTTTGTGCATTGACTGTGCATACATTTGTATGTACATACTTGTATGCATAGGTGTGGTAAATGCTTTGGTAGTTGCTCAGAAGTATGCGAAGCACTCGAGTGTATGCAAGTGCTCCATTTTCTAAGCAGACTTGTTTGGCAGTTGAAATCAAAATTTAATTTAATTTAATTTTAATTAAAATTTCTGGCAATTTAAAACTTATTTTGTAGTATTAAGAACTTGTATGTATGTTTAGGGGTTTTTTTGTTTTTTATTTAAGTAAGTAAATATTATTTAAATATTTATTATGAAATAATATATATGTATGCATGTGTGTGTATGCATGTATGCAATTAATTAAATACCGAAAGCGTAAGTTTTGAAAATTTATATATTTTAATTTATAAAAAACTCTATATTTTTAATTTACATGCATGCATACATACATACAAAAATATATAATTCCTTTTAATACGATTTTACATCATAACTCTTGGCTTATTGCATTCAATTATAATATACGCACATGTATGTATTTTATTTTATTTTTTTGTGTATTACTAGTTTTCACAAATGCCGTTTTATATCTGCCGCAAAAGTATTTATTTATATTATTTATATCACAAAATATTTAATTAAAAATATTTAATTTTAATTTTTAATTATAAAGATTTAATTTTAATTTTTTTAATTTATTAAATAAATATTAATTAATTTTTAGTAGTTTTCCGCTTTCATACTAAGATATTTAATTTAAATTTTTTTTAATTAATTAAATAAATATTAATTAATTTTTAGTAATTTTCCGCTTTCATACTCGGCGCAAGTTGGCACCGACAGCGGCAACAGCAGAAAATAAACTGGCTAAATTCTCCTGAAGAAAGTTTCCGACATTTGTTATTTTTGGAAACGCACATTATAATATACAATACAAACAGACAAGTATATATTTTCAACGCTTTTGGCTGTGCGCACACTGTTGTCGAAAATAATTGCAGTTTTCACAACCGCGAGCCATAAAACTTGGTGGGTGTAAATTTGCCATTATATTGCAGCGACATAATTGAATAATTTTCAAATGTTTATAATTTTTTTTTGTGAAACAATTTAAACACTTTGTAAAACTTGACCAAAACAAAAATCCACTGCGGTTGGCGTTAAATAAACACGCTTATCGAAGCGCACTTTTAGCACAGAGTGTATGTTGCGTTCTCCACGGAAAATAAACTAAAAAAGAATGATTTGAAAATTTTCGAAAATTTTTCAAACATAAAAATAAAGGGTGATTTTTTAAGAGCTTGATAACTTTTTTAAAAAAAAAAACGCATAAAATTTGCAAAATCTCATCGGTTCTTTATTTGAAACGTTAGATTGGTTCATGACATTTACTTTTTGAAGATAATTTCATTTAAATGTTGACCGCGGCTGCGTCTTAGGTGGTCCATTCGGAAAGTCCAATTTTGGGCAACTTTTTCGAGCATTTCGGCCGGAATAGCCCGAATTTCTTCGGAAATGTTGTCTTCCAAAGCTGGAATAGTTGCTGGCTTATTTCTGTAGACTTTAGACTTGACGTAGCCCCACAAAAAATAGTCTAAAGGCGTTAAATCGCATGATCTTGGTGGCCAACTTACGGGTCCATTTCTTGAGATGAATTGTTGTCCGAAGTTTTCCCTCAAAATGGCCATAGAATCGCGAGCTGTGTGGCATGTAGCGCCATCTTGTTGAAACCACATGTCAACCAAGTTCAGTTCTTCCATTTTTGGCAACAAAAAGTTTGTTAGCATCGAACGATAGCGATCGCCATTCACCGTAACGTTGCGTCCAACAGCATCTTTGAAAAATACGGTCCAATGATTCCACCAGCGTACAAACCACACCAAACAGTGCATTTTTCGGGATGCATGGGCAGTTCTTGAACGGCTTCTGGTTGCTCTTCACCCCAAATGCGGCAATTTTGCTTATTTACGTAGCCATTCAACCAGAAATGAGCCTCATCGCTCATCGGACACGGACGCGAAACACATTTCGAACCGAACACTGATTTTGGTAATAAAATTCAATGATTTGCAAGCGTTGCTCGTTAGTAAGTCTATTCATGATGAAATGTCAAAGCATACTGAGCATCTTTCTCTTTGACACCATGTCTGACATCCCACGTGATCTGTCAAATACTACTGCATGAAAATCCTAACCTCAAAAAAATCACCCTTTAGTGCGATCATGGCTATTTTTGTCTCGTATTAGAGTATTTCGTTGGCTGTTTTGCTGTGTTGCTGCTCGCAGAGATGGTGACGAGAGGGAATACTGGTCCTCGACGGGCTCAACTCAGGTGTACTTATGTACTTATATGTAGTATATACATACATATATATATATATATGTATATATGCATATATTTGTGTACAGAGGCTCGTTGCACAAAGGTGTAGTTCACTAATTGCAATCACGATGTACATATACATACATATGTATATGCATATTACATATATATATGCTTGTGTAGGTACATATATGCCTTATGACAAATGATTAAATAATCGTTTCGAAATTCGAATTTATACATTTGACACATTTTTCGCAACGAATTCACTTTACAACGGCACTACAAACTCACAAGCTGGTATATATGGCACTTATATACATATAAATGGTTGTTTTAGCTGCATAATCACTTGATCACTCGTTTTAAATCTCACTTATGCAGCAATTTATATAATTTCAATATTTAATATATGTATATATTCTTCATTTACTTTTTGGTCAACTTATTTTCCGGCAACCTACGCCTTAATCACTTGAGACATACAAGTGATCGATTCCGCCTCCGAGTGTGTACTAAATCAGCGAAAAGCACAAATTGTTGCAGGAAGCTAGGAAGCTGGCAAGCACAAGTATCCGGCGGCACCAAAGCAATTCGTGCCATATGCACAGAACATAAATAAGAATATATAAATACATCCAATACGAAAATGTGCTAGCGTGTGTACATATTTCAGCATACATACATACATGAATTTATGAACAACTGGTACATGCGCGCTGAGCGAAATTAAAGAGCAGAGAGTGTGGGAGTTCTCACTGCAAGGAAGACGTGGCTTCTCAGCTGCCTTTTAGGGTTTTATTGTGATCGTGATTGAAATGGACCAAAATAGTGAACATTGAAGTATAAATTTATTATTTACAAGCATTAATTTACATAAATTATTTAAAAAATAAAAGAAAAATAAACCAAACAGCAGAATTGAATTTCGTACTGTCACTTTGACAAAGTTTAAAGTTCAGACGCCGAGTCTAGAAAGTTTCATGTTGCTATTTTTTACCATTTTTTTGCCAAACGAATAGAAACTGGTAAAGT
Organism: Bactrocera zonata; assembly: GCA_037783105.1. Lineage (NCBI taxonomy): Eukaryota > Metazoa > Arthropoda > Insecta > Diptera > Tephritidae > Bactrocera > Bactrocera zonata. Next base: position 39,155 of record JBAWJQ010003923.1, read on the forward strand.
TTGACAAAGAAAGATCGAGTCTCATTTATTGCATCAAATAGGTACCATTTCATTTTCGTTATATTTGGTATTAAGCTTAGTGTCATATAGTATAGTGATGTAAAAATTGTTTTTCTTTCTACGAACTCACCGCTTTATTTTTCAGTAGATCTCTGTCGCCATCATCCCCATCGCCATATGAAGTTTTGGTAATGGTAGTAGTTGTTGTTTGTTTGGTTGTTGGCAAAACACTTTCGACGCCTTTCATTATAACGCTGGCACCAAGAAATTTATTCAACAATGAACGCGCCTCGCGATCCTCAGCCGTATCGCCTTCCTCTACAACTGCGTCATAAGAGAAATTCACACCATTTAACTCTTATATAACATAACATGTGATAATATGGTTTGTATGCGCTCAGCACTACACTTACCATAATCTGCATTACGCATACGCTCCAGCGCATCATCCATGCTGGACACCACTTTAGTTTCGCCGCTGCTGTTAAGGAACGAGCGTGTGGACTTAGTCGACGAACGAGTACTCAAGTGACATTGGTCTGCGTCGTTATCGTCGTAGTCAGTGAGAATACGCCGTGTCTGTTTCTGACGCAGCTGCACCTTTTGTTCATCATCGGAATCGCCGCGGTAACCATGACTGCTCGATGTTGTTGTATATTTTTCAGTAGTTATTTCGTAACCATCTATATAAGCGAATGTTTTAAATAAATTTGGTGTTTAATCGTCTTATTTATTTGCTGTTTACCTCCACTTGGTTCTGATGATGATCCACGGCTGGTACGTAAAATCAAACCGGCCTTCGGGTAGCCACCAGATTTTTCTGTTACTGATTGTGAGGACTCTTTTCGTATGAATTTCTCACTTAGCTCCTTCACTGATCCGCGGCGAACATATTTGCTGGACGTTGTAGTAAAGTCCTCTGTGTCTGGCATTATAGCTTCCGGTTTGTCAAAAACCTTTCGAAAATAATTCATAGGTTATCATAATATATGCGATATTTTCATTAAATAGTACTTACATAATCCTTATCGAGTTTCTCAACTTTTCTGGTGATATCCACATTATCCTCTGAAGATTTACGGCTTTGCTCAAGAGTTTTCGTAATTTCTTCGAGTTCATCGGCATTTGTTGAATAAATGTACTCCTTACGCTCAACTTTCGGCTTTGTTTTACTATCTGAATAATACTTCTCCTCGATGACATAGCCTGTGACTTCTACGGAACACAAATTGGAGCAATCAATGCACATTTTTTTTACTTAGTTGCTTGCTAGACTTACCTTCAGTTGCTTCACAGGGCTGGCTCGGCTTCTTCTTTTTCAATGCCTTAATGCCGAATAAAGGCAAACCATTTTCGTCTGTCGGTCCAATGCCATAACTCGAGGTGATTGAATCTTCTTCAAAGTTTCTATTCTGAGTTTGGCGTTGACTGATTGTCTTCGATGTTGTGACCTTCGTAGCCGTGTTTCGTGTTGTCGGCGTAGTTGTCACTTTACGTGGTGCGTTACTTGGACTCTTGAGCAGATTTTTACGATCCGCCCAAATGGGGGCGTTTTCGTCAACGTTCGGCTTACTAGATTTACGTTCGGGTGAGCGTGTGGTTTTAACTGTCGTTACCTTGGATATGTTATATAATTCATCACGTTGTTTCGGCGTTCTTCCTTTTGGACTGGTTGTGCGTTGCGATGATGGCTTTCTGTCATCAGGACTTCTGGTGCGTGTGCTAGACAAAGTTTTTATTTTAATATCTTGGCTATGTCTGCCGTCCCTAACAGGACTCTTAGATTCCGGACTAGAATTGCGTTCACGACTATGATCTTTTTCAAAACGTTCAGAACTTTGCTCAACATGACGACGGGAGCTCTTGATATTCTCTTCCGAGTAGTCGGTCTGCTCGCTATGTACATATTCTTTATGTGAGGACTTCGAAGAACCAGATATACGACGTATTTCTTTTATTTGTTCGTGCGAAGTGTTTGTTTCGGGACTGTGATCGCGTTCAAAGGGCAATTTTCTGGGACGTTCAGGGCTTTCTGTGCGACCATTTGGAGTTTTAGTAAGATATGTGCTTTTTGTAGTAACGTTCTGTTTATTGTACGACCTTGGGCTTTCCTCAGTACCATATGGGGATTTTTGCGGTGCATTTTGAGTTGTCCTACCCACCTTTGGTGTTTGAACCGGACGTTTTGGACTACCTTTATTGTCATATGGTACTTTCGTTGTTACGCCTTCATTAATGGTGTCAGTTTCTTCATGATGCACATTTGATTTGTAAGTAGATGTTTTGTGAGTTGATCTTATGGAATTAGATGCTTTAGTCTCTGTTTTCCTTTTGTCAACCACATTAGTGTTGAGTGTATTTTTCTTAACCAAACGTATTTGGGCGCGAATCCTGCGTCTCAATTCATATGAGGTTACCGTCTCCAAAAGACGCTCCAATACTTCTAATTCGAAAATATTCTCAACATCAATATCTTCGGGAATACTAGCAGTACGCTGCGGCTTATGTGGCACATCAAATTTCACTGCAGCATTTGGTCGACGCTCATAATTGATTTCCGAATCCACCGATGACTTGCGTGAATAGTTATGTTTATTCACTTCTAGTGAATCACGACGAATGTGCTCTAAAGAGCTAACTGTGTGATCCATATATGATGGACGTCTACCAACAGGTGAAGGCGAGTTGCTTTCTCCTGGACTTTGACCCTTCGGCGTGGCATTGGTTTCGAAAATGTTGCGGCGAGCGGCAACAGTATCTGGTGTTATGCGAGTACGACCAACAGTTGTTGGTGTAGGTGTTGGCGTCTTTACGTGTGCGGGGCGCTCTATAACAGTTTCAACGATTTCAATATCGGAACAATCTGAATTGTGCTTATTTGTGCGCTCGGTTACGTGAGTAACATTGGTAGTGCTAGTTGTATCTTTTCGAATAGGACTGTGTGAGAAAGTTTGGGGTGTTTTCTTTTCCTGCAGGAAAGTTTTTCGAGTTGGAGATTCTTTTTGGGTAGGAGAAAACCGTTCAATTTCCGTCTGTACCGTCTCTAAGTAATCTTTTGTTTTTGATGAACTTCTGCGGCGTGATGTTGATGTAAACTCCGTTTCGGACTCGACAGCTTCATAATCATGGACGTTGATTTCGAATTCAGTAGATGGTTTCCTGCCGTCAAAATGACTGTCAGGCTCAGTTGTTGGTTTACCTCTGCTTGGATAAGAAGCGTTAGTGACCGATTCCGACGATGGTTTTCTACCAGACGTCTTGGGTTCACTCGTTGGTTTACGACCAGTAATAATTTGTGAAGGAACTCGATTGGTTTTCGGTTCAACAGACGACTTTGGTGTATTCCTTTTAATATCAGGTGTCTCAAAACGAGATCTTGTTACAGCGACAGACGAAGCTTGTGGTTTTGTTGTTCTACGGCTATCAGGCTTGGATACTGGAGTGGGTGGTTTCCGCTCACCTTTAATTTCGATTTTATCACTATCCTCTCTGTTTATTTTTCGTGTTGTATATTCCATCTGTTTTGTTTTAATATTCGTTAATGGATGCTTGCTTGGACCAGTGGGCTCCCTTTTATTGGGCGATTGTGGCCTTCCTTTCGCATTCTGATTATAGATTGAAGGTCTGGACAAAATGTCTTTTTGTCGCTTTAATTCAATTTTTGTTGTATGATCTCTGGTGTGAGGAATTACTTCCTCGTGTTCTTCTAGTGTGGTAGTATTTTCGGTTGTGGTAAGTTTTACCTCAGAGTAATCACTATACTGATCAGTTTTTGTTGTATTTTCAAATACAGTTGGTCGAGATAGTATGTCTTTTTGACGTCTTTTCTCAATCTCGAGAGTATGATTCTGCGAAAAAGGCGTTAGTTCATCATCACTAAGATCATCGGGATACTCTGGCTCACTCTGCTTGGAAATAGTTCGTTCGATCTTAGCCACCAATTCAGGGGACCTTTGGGGTGCTGTGGGAGCCAATTTTTCTGCAGTGCTCAAGAATTTATTCACTTTTTGAGACACCGACAAAGTGCAATCATCTGTTCGTAACTCTTCGTCCAAATCAGTGTAGCTGGGACGTTCAACTTCCCGTATAGGTGTGATGGGTTTCGCTACCTCTTCTGCTGTCTTAATAAACTTGTTAACTTTTTCATCAACTGTCAATAAGCATTCATCATTTTCTGGTACTTTGGGTGCTTTGTCGAACTCTCTACTGAATGGGCTGGATGCTTTTGGTTTCTTAATCTCTTCAGCTGTATGTGTGAACTTGGAAACCTTCTCATGAACGCTCAAAAGGCAGTCATCGTCAGGTCTATCGATAGACGGATAGTCAAGACTTTTTGGAGCTTCAATCATAGGGTTATCCAGAATATCATTCTCATCTAAGTCCACCAATTTCGAAATCTTATCTGTCTTCACCTCTGATATATGGCATTTGATGTATTCGTTTGATTCTTCTTCGAAAATAGGTATATTTGTGACTACCGGTTTTTTGCGTGGCTCATCTTCAGGTTCTTGCACAACATCGGGATAACGAGGCTTACCGGTATCTAAATGCACCGGTACTGGCGTAGGGACAATTTTATCAGGTGATGGCTCACGAGAACTCTTCGCATGTTGAATATCTATTACAACATTCTCCATTTCCTCGCTATTTATTAGTTTATCTGTAGTAGTGAGATTTATGGTTTTGGTGGTGAAGCATTTATTAGGTCGACGATCACCTTTCGGTGTGGGGCTTGGTGCCAATGTATTCACCACAGTTTCCTTTACCGGTTTATCAGTAACTTTCATAACTTTCTCACTTGTTGATCGAGTCATTTTTGCATCCTTTTCTTTACGAGTAACACTCGGAACCGGCGCAGATTCTTTTCGTTCGGTTACAGGAAGTTTTCGAACCGGTCTTGCGTTTGGTGAAGTTTTATCTGTCGGACTGATTTTCTTTGTCTGTGGTGTATGCTTCTCAGGGCTCTTTTCAGTAGGTTTAGGAGATTTTGGTCCTGAATGATCAATTATGATTTCAGTATGTACCGAAATATTACTCGAACGTCTTCGCTCTGTAAACCGTGAAGGACTAACATCAGGCGAAGAATCAGACTGCGATTCGGAAGGCTTCCTATTTCGGGTGGCCGAACGTAAGCGGTCTTTGATTGTGTGAGTTGGAGACTCTTTTGTGGGCTTTTGATGACCTTTATCGGTATCAACTTTATGAGTACGTTCTGACCGCAACTTAGCTGGAGATGTTGGCTTATCTCTTCCAACAATACTTTTATTATCCGGTTTCTCCGCTGACTTGTCAACAGGCTTAGTTTCACTTCTGATTTTTGAAGGTTTATTCGGTTCACGCGATTTAGTCTTTGTTTCGATTGTTTTCAATTCTGTAATCGTGGAAGAGCCAGAAGGATGTTGTCTGACGGGAGATGTTTTACGAGTAACTTGAGGCTCCGATGGCTTTCTGGTCGGACTCTTACTGGGACTAGAAGGTTTTTCTTTCGTAACTCGTTTTTTGGTAACCTCAACCACATTCGAGACATTTTCTACTTCTTCTGTATATTGCATATCTCTTTTAGATACTATAGTATCCGGTTGAGACTCTTCGTCCGTTTCTTTTTCTGGAAACTCTGAATCGGTGGTTGATGAATCTTCTGGCTCCTCATCTTGGGATTTTACCTTCTTCGGTGATGGACTGGAAGTTTTAGTAACTATTTTAGAAGACTTTTTGGATACCGTTTGTTCATCTTCTTCTTCATTTAAATCAGTTTCAGAAATCAAAGTTGTTTTACGACGGATTTCAGTCAAGGGCTCTGTATCTGGAGAACTGCTTTTAAATGGTACAACGGTTTCTTTACGAACACATTCCACTTCTTCTACTATCTCATCATCAAGAGTATTGCGGGTTTTGGGTCTTTGTGGTTTCTGAGGCTCAACAGAATCTTTAATATTATTTAGATAAGTGGGTTCATCATCTTCGCAGTCCTCTATTTGAACATCCAATTCTGTGACATTAACAGTAACTGACTCAGTTTGATCGGATATATCTTCAGGTTTCTTTTTATAAACACCAGGAGTGTCTCCATAATTTTCCATGCCTAAGATTTGACGACAACGATCTTCAAAGGTTTCTCTTGGGCTAACACCTTTTTTCTTAAAACTTGGAGAACTTGGTTCGGGCTCAGGTGCTTTCGATATAAAAGCTCCATCTGGGGTTTCCTTGTTTTGCCTTTCAATAGTAATAAATTCTTCAATAGTATTTTTTGTATGAGCCAATTTATTAGTATTAAAGAATTCCTCAACTTTTTTAGTTTCGTCGAGAGTGTTTTGCACAAGTTTATCGAAAGGCTCTCGAGGTTTTGCTGTTGTTTTTTCGCCAGGTAAGTTTTTGGAAATTTTAGTAGTGTTAGTCGAAATAATAGTGTCAAAAGTTTCATCAGTTGGTGTTGGTGATGGAATGCGATCCTTAGCGCTATGATCTGGAAAAATTGGCTTAGTTTTTCCCTCAGTAGGCTTCTTGGCACAAGGAGCATCAGATTTGGGTTTTCCACCATCAGTGAAATTCGGTGACTTATCTTTGCGTGTATTTTTGTTTGTACTTATAATTGTGGTCGATTCAATTGTTTCCTGTGGGACGTCATCGTCGTCACTCAAGCCCGTAACAGATGGCTGCACCAGTTTGGGTTCCCTATCACTGGGTTGGTATTCGGGGGAATGCGACTTGTCTTGAGCAACGGTTCTTAAAGTTGTTGTAACTGAACTTATTTTCAAAGTATTTGCATCAGTAAAGGATTGCTCATCATCGTCTGTATCATTTGGTTTCGAATACTTATTTATTGGTTCAGAAATTGGTTTCTTCGTTTCCTTATTTCGTAATTCTGTTTTTGTGGTAGGAGTGTCATCAACTGGAATTCTTTCTCGCATCTGTTGTTCGATAGTTATGAATTCTTCATTTACATTTTTAGTTATTTTCGTCTTGTCGTTTTTATTGAAAAGCTCTTGAACTTTTCTCGTCTCATCGGTAATCGTTTGTTGAGTTGTTTTTGGTTCATCTGTGCGTACTTTTTTGATTATTGTCGTTATAAATGAAGAGCTTGTGCTCTCAGTGTCCGAGAAGTCTTCTCCTTCTTGAGTATTATGCGGTTTATTTGACTGTGTGACCTTTTCAGGCTCAGATGGTGCCGTCCTGATGGGATTACTTGGTTCATGCTCACTCTCGTTTACATCATCATCATATTCTGGATTGGAAGGTTCTCTAGTAAGTGGTTTTGTTCCTTTTGGACCAGGCTGATATTTATCCGTAGATGCTACCACTTGCGTTTTAGTAACTCTAATTTCTGTTGACTTAAGATTTTCCTTTGTTGGTATTTTCTTTGTTGGTCTGTTATCAATAGGTGCGGGGTACTCATCACGAGGTTCGTGCTTTATAGTGTTAGTATATGTCGGCTTTGGTTGCGACAATTTTGTTGGCATATCTTCCTCAGGAATTTTATCCTTGGGTTTGCTGGTTCTGGTAGGAGAAATGCTGTCTTTGCGAGTTTTCGTGACCGTAGTGGTAATAGTACTGGTTTTGAATACGTTGTCTTCGGAAGTATTTGGAGTCCCTTTCTCCGGTTTTCGTGTGGGACTAGGTTCAGGTTTCTTGCTCGTTGGTTTTTTAAAAGCAGGTTCTTCTTTTGGGGACTCACCGGTTGGTCTTTTATCCACAGGTTCATCGTTTTCTTTAGATACTGATTTCAAAGTTGTATTTGAGAGAGTTTTTGAGTTCGTTGGTTTTCTAGTCGGACTGCGATCAACGCCGTTCGGTTTTAGTTTTCCTGTATCACTAGGTTTTCTCTCAGTTGGCTGTTTTGGAATACTTTGATGTGGTTCGATATCATCGTCAATAACATTTGAATTTTCCTTCCGTGTAGTTTTTGTTATTACGGAGGTTTCGAATTTATTTGAAGAGGTAATATCGGAAGTTTTTCGAATTGGACTTTTAGGTTTATCCACATATTCAGTGGGATGTTTATCAGATGGTCTTCTTTTTGAAGGTTCGAGTGGTTTGCTTTCGTTAGGTCCCCTATCTGTTGAATCTAGTGGTTTTCCCGAAGTAGGTTTCTTGCCGACCGGTCCAGAAGGTTCTTTTCCATTCGGCTTTCTTACATCATACTCAGTTTTTACAGAATTGTCTTCATTATATCGCAGTTTTTCATTTCTCGTACCTTTAACGATCACAATCTCCTTCTGTCTATTTTGATCTGGTCGTTTAATAGTTTCTTCTCTAATGACCGGAAAATCAGACGTATCAACTGGTGTTTCTTTTATATAATCATCATCTGTAGGACGGTTTTCTCGCGGTTTTGAAGATCCATCCTTTACAGGATAGGGTCGTTCGTTCGAATCTAGAATTGTATTTTGCCAATCTGTATTTTCAAATTCACTTTCTCTCACAACAGTCCTACGCTCAGCACTAGGTTCTTTTCTGTTTGGTTGACAAATGGTTTGCGGACTACTACTTGGAAGTGGTCCTGATGGTGAACGATTACGTTGTTTAGGTTCGATTACGTATGAACTTAGTGGTTGTTTATGGATGGGCTCTTCGTGGTTAACATCTTCGAAATCATCCCGAACTTGGGATTTTGGTTTGGGATGAGTGCGATGTATGTTATTACTTGGTGCTGGTGAATATGGTGACTTCTCTGTTGAAAATTACAGCGAATGAAGCATTAATCACTTTGTCAGTGATGTTACAATACGATACGAGTACATATTATTAGTCATATTTTCCAAACTACTCTACGATCGTGTTATTTCTTGGTTAAGCAACCGTAATCTACTTTTAGCTGATGATGTTAATAAAAGCTTACCATGCAACCTTTACTTCTACGTTTTGTTTTATATGTAGTCGCTTCAGTCGCATGCTTTAGGTGTTTAAACTTCGTTTTGTCTTGGAAGTTTCTACTTGTAGGTGTTCCTCTGTAACTGTTTGTTTCGGTTTCAATAATTTTGTTTTTGATATTTTTCATAAATCGTGACCTTTAAGTCTTCGTATGTATGTATGTATGTAAGTACATGTGTCAATTTATTTTTGTTTGTGGTAAGTACTTCTTATGACATGTCTCTTTCTCTTTTTGTGTGAATTTAGAATTGTGTTAGAAATCTCGTGTAATAGTGCTGTTTTTCTGCTTTATTGTTTTTGTTTTTGTATTGGCAAGCAAATTTTGAATGTTTATATCTTCTTACCGTCAACATTGTTTGTTGTTGCTTTGTCGGACGGACCGAGTTTGTAAAAGTGTTTTTTTAAGCATGGCTCCTCGACCACCTCGTTGCCGAGGAAGCTGGCGTCATTTGCGGTAAAGTGGGTTTTTGTGATGGTTAGTGGTTCGTTAATAATAGGAAATGTGTTTTCGGCTGGCTTAGATTTTTGATTATCTGAAGGATAGACTGCCATTTAGTTGTAATGTGCTTTCTATATCTTACTTCGTACCTGGTTTTGGCACTTCTCCTGGACTCTTTCTAGTTGTTGTGGTGCGTGTGGTGGTCGTTGTGATGGTCTTTGTGGGAGACGGCGACTTTGTGGGGCGCTGCTGGGGTGTTAAATCAATTGTTTCGTTAGAACCATTCACGTTACGAGTTTTAACAACAGTTTGCTTTGTAACGACAGTTTTACCAACACTCTTACTTGGCGAAGAACGCGTAACTGTGCCCGAACTGATGCGACTTGTTTCGCTGTCATGGGAACCTTCTCGGCCATCTCGTCGGAATGTCCTGGTCGATGAAACGCTGGAACGCGGTGTGGTCCGATGATGGTCTGGACTATCCACTGGTGACGAGCATCGAAGGGAAGCGGCAAAGGCACGATGGGTGGCGTCGACATCCCTCTCCTTCGAAATCAGACGTTGAGAAGAATCTGTCGTACTCGTGGGTTTTCTTGTGGGTGTTGTATTCGGTTGTATTCTTTGTGGTTGAGTTGGCGTAAGCTTGGGAGCGCTAGTATCCCTAGTTGATGGGAAGCCACCTGACGGTGTTGAGAAATCTGGTGCAGATTTGTTGGGACTTCTTACAGATGGAAAACCATGTGTAGAAAAATCTTCTTTTGGCTGATGTTGACCTGGGCTGCTCGGGTAGTCTCGTGAAGGTGTACTTCCTCTAACTGGTGCCGAATCCCTAACAGAGGGAAAACCGTGTGTCGAAAAATCTTCAGATGGTTGTGCCTTTCGAGGGCTACTTGGATAATCACGTGTAGGTGTACCTTGTCGACGATATGCATCGTTAGTTGGGGCAGAATCTCTTACCGATGGGAATCCATGTGTGCTGAAATCACCTGGTTGTGGGGTTGGCGGAAATGTAATTTTGTCTGGTTGACGTAAGCCTGACGGTGTATGATGGTCATAATCACCAGCAATTTCTGTTTCAATAATATGCTCCCTGTTTGTATTATGTTTAATCACTTTCTTTGTTTCCGAGCTCACTACTGTTACATTTCCATCTTGGTCAACGGTTCTTGAAAGTACAGGTTGTCCTGAATTCGGTCTAGCCACATCTCTGGTAGATGGAAATCCACTTGTGGAGTAATCTGGCGATTGTTTTATCGGACTACTCGGATACTCCTTAATAGGGGCACCATATCTTGGCGAATCCCTACCACCAGTTGATGGTTCATTTACTGCGGGAAACCCACGGTTAGGATAACTTTCAGGACGAACATTAGAATCTCCATCAACTACTACTACTTCAGTTTCTATAGTACGCTCTGCATTGGTCTTATATTTTGAACTGCGCGTAGACTCAGAACTTACAATTATCACATCACCATCTTTGGTGGTAGTAATGTTTGTGTTTGGCCTTACTGCAGGAAACCCATGTGGTGCATCTGTGCTTGGTTTGTTTGTGGGAGTCACAGTTCGTTGTGTTAAACGCTCCACCTCAGAAGGACGTGGGCGGTCGCTTGGGTATTCTTGCGTTGGTTTATTCGATTTCACCGAAGGAAACCCATGAGTACTAAAATCAGGTTGTGAGCCGGTATGTGGACGTTCAGAAGGATATTCTTGAGTGGGCTTATTCGGCTTCACTGAAGGAAATCCATGGGTAGAAAAATCCTTGTTAGGTGAATGACCACTCGTCGGTTTACCTCTGATACCAGGAGCCTGTGAAGAGGGTGGCTGATCTGAAAACTCCTCAATAGTTTCTGATGTCGTTTCAGTGGAGAATTTACGGCTTGATTTCTTCACCGACGAAAATTTAGTTTCGACGTTAGTGGTTTCATCCACAAAACGGTCGGTCGGATGTGAAACTGCTAAATCTTGAGGGTTTGGTTTGCGTAAGAAAGGTTCGGCGTTATCGACGACATCATGTTCAGGTCGCCTTGGAGAATTATTCGAATACACATTATTGCGCACGTTTTGTTGACGATTGTATAGATTATCTTCTGTCTGCGCACGTCTTTGTTGTTCGTTTCTATGTTGAGTGCTGCTCTGGCTCGTAGTAGAAGTCGTACGTTGACGTTGGGTATCCGCTGTAGGATGTAACTCTTCCGTTTCGTAACGTTTATTCTTGACGATAGTACCATCAGGCAAGCGCTTAACGGTAGTGATCATCTTAACATTCGGTTTCGGATACTCAACCGTGTTCGAGATAATCTCACCAGGTTGTGCCATAAGATACTGGACATGTTGCTGATATTCAGGTGAAGCCTTATCCATATCCACAACACGTCTATTCTGCTCTTTCGTCTGTTGAGTCTCAACGTTACGGCTTGTCGACGTTTCTTGACGATTACTATTGAATTCCTGATGTTGTTGCTGGACACGTTGCTGATGCTGCTGTTGTTGGTGTTGGTGTTGTATGTTTTGTTCATATTCTTGCTGCTGTAATTGTTGTTGTCGCCGAATCTGCTGATTATATTGATCTTGCGTGAGTCGTTGATGATCTTGATGTTGGCGCTGAGTATTATCCATAAGATATCGACCATCATTTGGATCGGCACCACCATATTCGATAGTGGATGACGAGGATGTCACCTGCGATGAGGAAGATGTTGTGGTCGAGCTAGTTTTCATTTCAGTGCGACCGGAATTTTCATCGCCAACCACTACACGCTCTTGCAAGTGAGTATTGGAGCTTTCCGATGCCTTCTTAACGAAGTTCTTATCGTCCCCTTGATGGGAAGCACTTGCGCGTTGCTCGTTTCGGCCGCGGAATACAGCGGTGCCGCCATTAATCTTTTCAACGCCTGTAAGCATGCAATTAAGGAGAGTAACACACATACAATGTGTACATATATAGTATTTAAAGTATATATTTTTTAAAAACTACAAGTATATTTTCTAATTTCTGCCTCGATTAATGGTTGGGTAAAGTAATGAAAGAACAGAAGAACATAAAGAACACTCATAAAGAAGTGTACTTACCATCTGTAGTAGCCAAGGTTTCGGTACGATATGCGCGTCCATCTGGACTCACCTCAGACGAAGTTTGCACGTCCCAACCAGTGGTATTGGGATGATTCAGGGTCATGGAGTGGAACTTCATATCATGTATGGGACTCACTGAATCACGTACTTCTTTTGATTTCAAGCCTTGAAAATTTTGACCCACCAAAGAATCGCCGTGCGACGAGTTCAACGGATCTTTAGCGTAGTTGCCAGCCATAATTTCGCCTTGATATAAGTCACGTAAACGCGATTCACGCAATTTATATAAGTGAGAACGGATTTCCTTCTTCTGATCGATGTCCGGTGTTTGCTGCCACTGGAATATAAGAAGACAGATGTAAAGAAAATTAGTTCGTAAATTATGTAAACTGAAAAATCAACTATTTTTTTGTTCAATGAAAATGGTAAGGGGTATTGGCCTAAAATATTGTAGTTAATCATTCAACTGTAGTAAAGACGATAATATCGAACCATATTTGGTGGCATTGACGATATATCTAGAAATCCATAAAAAAGATCTAATCCATATAATTTTAGACCAAGAGATCAGAAAAAGTCAAGTTTTCCACACATAAAAATTACCCGATCATAATTGAGAGGATATACTATTAAAAATTAATAATTTAAGCGCCTTTAGGTGTTTCATACTAATTTTTATAATTATAATGGCGATCTTATCTCTCTCTCCCTTCCATATGTAAAAATCATGTTTATTATAAGTATGGACATACATATTTCTGTAGATACTGATCTAAAATGAATTACATCAGTCACTGAAAGTAAAATTACTTCTGGGTAAATCCCACGCCAGCAACAAAAACTGCAAAATAATAAACCGTCAAAAGTTCGATAAAAAGTTGCTGCTGTCGCCAAGTAAACTACCGCCATACTTGGTTATGCATTAGTTGCATCGCCGACAACGCCACCGCCGCCAACAACAGCCACATGAGTGACGCTCCTACACCGTTTTCAATTAACACAATATAAGTATGCACATACATATGTACATATGTACCTACTTACGGTTATAGCATTGTTACAATTATTGAAACGTGTCTGGAATTAGAGTTACTTAATTGTACAAACTATTATTTCGACACAAAAATAAGATTTGGGCAAAAAATAGTAAGACTTTTTAATTTAAACTTCGGGCGAAAACCCGAAGTATTTTTTTTCTGGGTTCGTATGACTATCAGTGACAAGTTTACTAAATGTCTCATCGAAATAATCGTAGTAATTAGTTGCCTTTCTGAAGTACATAAAGTTCATTCGTCGATTTTCATGATAAATGAATTTATTCCACAAAGAAATTTCATTAAATTTTGTGTGCGGATTCAAATTTCTGGTGCCGTTTTGACGTTTTGACTGCTTGAAAAGGTCTTCGGTAATAACTGTTTGTCGCGAGCAAGTATTTTTGATAGGTCAAATTATTCAGGGATGGGTGAGAACGCGTTGAAGACGAACCACGTCCAGAGCGGCCATCAACATCAACTGATGATCAACACGTCAATAAAATAAAGGAATTGGTGCTTGAAAATCGACGTTTAATGGCCAGAGATCTTACTGACATCGTTGGAATATCGGAAGGATTAGTGAAAACCAATTTGAAAGATTATTTGGGTCTAAGAAAAGTGAAAACATGATTAATTCCAAAGCAGGTAAGTTTTTTAGAAAAAACAGCGTCGCGATAACGTCTGTAAAACAATGCTCACCACCTACCAGGATGTCAAGAAAGGTACGAGTATTACTAGCGATGAGCCTTTGATCTATGCTTACGACCTGGAAACAGATTATCTGCTGAATATCGTTACAAAGGTCAACCTAAGCCACAAACATCACGTCAAATCAGTTCAAAAATCAAGATTTTGTGGAGAATTTTCTTCGATTGTCGAGGTGTGGTGCACTCCGAACTCGTTCCAACCGGCCAAACTGTCAACAAGGAATACAATTTGAGTGTTATGCGTCGTTTTTCTCGTCTGTTCGTAGAAAGAGGCCAGAATTATGGACCGACAATTCTTGGTTTTTACCCCACGATAAAGCAGCGTCATATACTACATTGTTTATTCGTGAGTTTTTCGCCAAAATTGCAACCGACATCGATCCGCATCCACAATATTCGCTTAATTTACATACTTAGCTCCGTGTGACTTCTGGCTATTCAGCAACAGCTCCGGGGAAACCGTTTTGAGTCACCTGAAGACATTAAACGTGAGTCGCTAAGCACTTTGAAGGCTATTCAACAACTAATTCGAGGATTGGAAAAAATGTTGGCACAAGTGTATTGGGGTGCTTGCTTTGAGGGGAACGACATACTTAGATTTTGAAGAATAAAATAGTAATTTTAAAATGATGAACAAATTCTTACTATTTTTTGTACATACTCTTGCTCTTTATTTTATTTTTGTTATGACTGAATTTCGCATTGGGTCATTGAAAGAAAACAATTTATTACTTCAATTCTATAATGTTATTATTGCCTGTTGATTAACGAAATTTCGTGAAACTCTTTCAATCAATTGTCAATAACTAAATAACTTAACAAAAGAAGTCAAATTCCAAATATATTCGCAAGCCTGAAGTCTTATCATTTTTCGCATGATATGGCCCTATATTTGGTCAGCTGTTCCAAAAGAAATTTATCTGACATTTTTAAGCATTTGCAATGTACATACATACATATGTATGCAAACACATTTTTTATATATACATACGTACATTTCTTATTGTGCTTCATTGGCGATAATGTGCAATGTAGTGATGATGTATTCATTTATTTATAAATTTAAGAGGTCACTGATAACTGTAATCCAAAAAATATTCACTTGAATACACACACATATATACATAATGGAATACATGTCATAAAAATTACTAAGGTAAACAAATTATTTATTTACACAAGAGAGTAAAATAGGTGAGTGATAAAAAGCGTTCGCGCAAATTTGTGAGTTATTTGATTTTGCTCTCAGTTATGACTTACTACAAAACATCATAATCGTTTGTATGTAGGTGTAGGTGACCGCTCGGTTATGACACAACTACTTGTTTACGTTAATTAAACTTGAAAAATATTCTATGAAGTTGTTTATTTATATATGTACTTATGTATGAACACACAAACATATGAACATTTTGTTATTATTTTTATTTTTTAACTGTGAGCGCAAATATTAGTAGACACAAATCCAAAAATGATATCACCGTTCATGTAAAAGCAATGTCGCTATAAATATTGACTGCACAGACACACATACATACCAATACATATGTACATACATATTGGTTGATAGCTGTGAAAGTAAAAAAGCAAACGCAAAGCTTGTGAACGCACACGACAACTCCATGCGAAGCTAATAATTCACGGCAATCTCGGCCGTAAAAAGCAACTAAAATTTTAATATTTATAATTTTGCACAAAAAGCCGAAAAAAAAACAAAAACAAATACAAACAACAGTAAGTCCAACCTTCACAATGGAGAGTGAAAAGTGCAAACCAGCTTTCTTTGCTGCACATAAGTACATACACAAGCATATTTACATATACCCACTTTCGTGAATACAAAATCACTTACATTTACACGCACGCACAGGGACAAGCTTGTAGGCGGCCGTAAATTTCCGTGAATTATTCGTTTCTTAATATTCACGCTGAGTTATTTATTTACTTGTTTTATTTTTTTGTAATTTCTTTACCTGTCTGAAAAACCAGTCCAGCTAGGCTTGAAATTACGAAATGAAGTTTGAAATTCTTGATTTCTGGGAGGGCGATTAATTCAGAATTTGAGAAATATGACAAAACCGGTATTTATGCCAGTTGTGTCAGATAATTACAAAAGGTATTCAAATTTAAAAGATCTCAGGCACTTCAGATATTCTTCAGATCCAAGTCAAGACATAAGAACTGCGAAAAGTATCCAAGATCAATTAGTTAAAAACTGAAGATATTTAAACTTTTGTTGTTTTTGAATGAATTAGTCAACAGATTGTCACATCTTTATTCAGTGAATGGGTCAGCTCCAGCCATACCTAATCCTTGAGCATAAACTTGTCATACGTAAATGTTGTTAAATTAGTAAAATCCACATAATAGTATGTTCCAAAAGTAAGGAAAAATGTCGATATATTGAAGCGTTCAATATCAAAGATATCACATAGATATGTATGTATAAACTTTGATTCTGATTGGAATAAAGCTGATCGCATTCGAACCAAGGTTTGCAAAGGCCAAGGGTTACCAATGCGGCAGTAGCATCTACAACTTTTTGGAAAATGTTCAAATTGCTACAACTACAATAACTTCAGCAGTAATATGAAAGAGAAACATACTGTGTATGAAATTAATTAACTAATATTTAACAAAATTCTTCTATGTGTACCTGAAAACCCTTCCAACAGGATATTTATAGCCTTGTAGGGTTTGTTCGGAAAGTAATAGAACTGAGTCGATTTAAAAACAAATAATTAAATCAATTGTTACAATTCCTTAAAAACTTTCAAAATAGACTCCTTCTGCATCGATGCAGCGCTGCGAGCGCGATTTCCAAGCATTGAAGGCGTCATGGAAGGCATTCTTCGGAATCGCCTTGAGATCTGGGGTGCATTCTGCTTGGATCCCCTCTGTCTTCTTAAAATGCTCTGAAGACTGCCTCTTTGTATCGATATCATACTTAAAGATATATAACTCCTCACCTGTGATTACGGTATTCAAAATTAGGAGTCACAATCACTCATATTCAAATTTCCCTGGTACACTTCCACTCGCCGCAATTTCTGGTGGTCAGTGAGCACTTTTGGAACCATCTACGCGCACACCTTGCGCATATTCAAGTCCTTCGTCACAATGTCATTAACCACATATTTTGATAAATTTAACATCTGAGCAATTCAACGAATACTTAGTTGATGGTCTGAGTTCAAAACTTTGCGAACAAGAGTCACATTGTCGGTGTTTGTCGAAGTCGCAGGTCTACCAGCACGGTTTTCATCAGCGACCTCTTCCCTGCCCTCCAAAAGAGCCTGGTGCCACCGAAACACACCATTTTTGCTTAAACAAACGTCTCTGTCGCAGATTTACCGAGTTTCACATAGGACTTAATCGCGTATCTCTGCATTTTTGGCTTGCACCACTTACTAAAACACGTCGCGCGAAAATGTTTGCCCTGACTCTCCAGGTGCTCGGAGACAACTGACAGGCGTTCGTTCGTTGACTAGGAACGTCCTCTACCGGATCCAGTCGGTGAGCGCACGCTCCGAAAATCTATTACTTTCCGGACAAACCCTGTAAAAGAGCACATTACGTTTCCTACAAAGTTTGTAACCCCCAAGAGAAAAACTATACATATAAACGATCAGCCTGATGAGCTGAGACTATTTAGTATGTATATACACCATCTAGTCCTTCAGTTATTAAAATCTGGCCAAACTGCCCAATTAAAGTCAAGATGAAGATTTTCAAAAATAATTCTTTATCAAGTAACATTAATTCAATTTTTAAATAACGTGGCTAGGAAAGGCTAACAATGTGTTTTCTGTTAGATTTTTCGGTTTCAGACATAAGTACACACATACATATGTAGATGTTAAAAGTTAGCTGAATTACAAGTATCATACTTCCACATAAATGTAATAAAGATCTTCAAAATGTTAAAATAACTCCATTCCCCAATTAATGCCTTTTCAAAAAGACACTAGAAGCGTAAGTATGTATGCTTGTTCAAAGTTGCAAAGCTTGCTTTAGTATACTTATGTATGTATGTGAGTGCAAATTAATGTATGTACAATCAAGTGTGTCACCAAAAAAATCTTTTTAATTCGATGATTGTGTTTTTTGACACGGTTTATTGCAAAAATTCCGGCTTGAGCACGGACAATGCCGACAGACGATTTGCAAAATGACGTAATTTCTAAAAATTTCGCTTTTCGCTCAACAACATGAAAACATACAAATATGCACAAAATAAATAAATAAATACATATAGACATCCACAAGTATATAAGTAGTTGTGCCAAAAACAAGCGAAGCGTCGCATTGGCAGCTAAGCTCGCAAGAAGTCTTAAGTCGAGCCACAGGTGTGAGGTGCGGAACCTGCGCTGCCAACCTGTTGTCTGTTGTCTGTGATGGCAGTGCGTTGATGAATTGCTCCGCTACGCTGCGCTGAATTGCTTAAATGACTAAAGTATTTATATTCTGATGATGACTTTCGTGTCATTTCGAGGTCAACGCAACACGGGCATTTATTCATTTCTTTCCTAGTTTATTTAGAATTTTGATTTCATTTACTTTGATATGCTTTAACGAAGTTAATTGCTTGAAGTTACATATATTTTTTCGGCTATTTGTGCATTTGTTATTATTATTACTAATAATAATATTATTTGTATTATATGCACATATAGACACAAAGATTTATTAAGTGCGAAATAATTGGTCTTATAATGGCACCTGCCATAATACACATTGTCGTATGCATGTATGTACATATGTATGTTTCTGTACGCGCAAAACCGTAATTACATACTTATGTCCGTAATAATAACATCGGCGGCAGAATAAATACCGCCGGCAGCGCTTGCGGCAGCGGCAGCACACCTACGTCATCGTTAAAGCCAGACTTCAGTGTCAGCTCGCATTTGGTTAACAAAGGTACTGTTAGCGCGAACATGCATACACATGTACATACATGCATGCAAAAGCGTGGGTACGTGTGCGACGCGGAAAATGAGTGCTTTAAGTGCTCCACAACAAATTGCTGTTAATAATTGTAGATACAAGTTTGAGGTGAACGTGAAAAAAATTAAAAAATAATTATAACAACAACAACTGAATTGCGACGACCTAATTGCGAAAAATGCAATTGTGTTTGCGGGAAAAATTTGCAAAAATTATTTAATAATTGAAGGTTTTAGCAGTTTTATTTTGTTTTTAGTTATAAAAGATGAAAAAGCTCCAGGCGTCTCCTTGCATATTTTTTATGAATAATTAATTGATCACAAAAATTAAATTTTTTTTATTTACAAGCTAACAAAAAAAAAAAACAAAATAGTAGATTTTTGCGCAAAAAATTGTGTTCGGAAATTTTATACGATATAAACTTATGCATGTACATAAGTATGTGTTTGTCTAAATTTAATTATTGCTAAAAATATACGCGGCTTCACATTTATTCACAGTTTTAAAGTGAAACGAATCTACAAATGAGCTGACGGTTTAATCTTCGAGCCATCTATTAAAATGTTTAGCGGAAATAAGCGAACCTGTTGCTCTCGCAAAATTGAAAACAAAATAAAAATCATCAAAAACAGGCAGGTAGTCATTTAAATATTAGATGCTTTCTAAAACCTTGCAAACACATACAGACATAAACAATAAGTAAATTAGTAAATATGATCATACATATTGAGATTCTTATGACAGTGGAGATTAGCAAAAACTAAGTTATATACAAATATTGGCGCAATGGAGAAGGTGAGGATGTCTTATCGGTACATTTTGAAAAAAATTACTTTAATTATGATTGTATGTATGTAAGTATAATTATGTATGTTTAAGAACAAGTTCAAAATCAGCAAATTACTTAACTTTCGACAATTTCCCAACCTCAATATGCGTTTGTAGATTAGTATGTCTGTATATTTGTAAAATGTACGAATTTAAACTTCGCGGCACAGAAATTTTGTTAAAAAATTAAGGAATATATTATTTTCTTTTTTGTTATTTCTTCGCTTTCATTAGCATTTTAACACAATTAACCGACATAAACTACTTTCTAAACAAATTCGTTTAATTTATATATTTCGTTTATTCTCGATTTTGTGAATATATTAATTTTTTTTATTTTTTATTGCGGCTCTATATCGTGATCATTCCAACGTTCGGTTGATATGCATATAAGTTTTATCGGCGATGTTACCAGCTTTATGTACTGCTACAGGTGTATAGGCACATATCATATCCAACCAGACTGTTAATTGGGTAATTAAGCGAATTTAAGATGTTTAACAATTAATGCAATTTATTTTACAAGGAATAAGCAACTATTGATCTAATTAAATTTTAACTAACATTGATGCGAGGTAAATGTTCCCGTTAAGCACTTAAGATCAAACAAAATGACAGGAGTGTAAGGACGTGGAAACATGGATTAACCATAGAAAAAATAGTTTTAGAAACCGAATATCATAGATAATGCAACTTTAAGCTTTAAAATAAAATATTGACAAATATTATTGACATAAAAAATCAACCACATTATCTAGCTTCTGACTTCTTATTCGGGGAAGTTGAAAAAAAGTTACAGCGGTTCAAAAATTAGTGAAAATAATAAAGAAATTCGCTATATTTTGAAAATTTTGTATAAAAGAAGGCAGAATGCCACGAAAGCCACCAATGACATTTGTGAAGCTTACGAAGACGATGATGTATCAGTTCGCACAACAATGATACGCTCGCTTCCGTTATAGAAATTTCGAAATTTCGATTTACACTGATGGAATATGTCTCTAGCGGAAAAATGGCAAAAAGTGGTCTATCAAAATGGTACATATTTGTTTTTTTTATTTATTAGTATAAATATAAAAAAATTGAAGTTTGATCACGTAATTTATTAATTTTATTATGAATATAATGGATGAGTATCATATATGTATGAGAAAGAACATAATATGCCGATTTCACTAAGTGGAAACAATTTTGTATTGCACATTATTATTTTATTCAAAATAATAAGTTTGCTTCATCATTTAACATCTCAAGACTAATGAGTATTAATGAATGAGTAATATTCACAAATATAAAGAATTAATCACTTATTTTATTCGTGTTTACTTCTATCTATCTAAAAGCATTAAACTTTAGAAGTTCACTTAAAACGTGTAGACCTCCACATTTGTTCTGACAGCATCAAAAGCTGATCTGAAATCAGAGCAGAAATTCGATAAAGCATCGAGTAGAGGGGAAAACGTCATTCGGTTGAAATGCAATAAGTCCACAATTCGCTAGGTCTTCAGATTAAAAACTATCCTAGTCAAATTAGTTTCTTATAAGGAATCGATTTGTGGTATACTCGATCTGAGTTATATTTGCAAAAACTTAATAATGCATTGAGAAGTCGAAGGCTGTTAAACTATTAAGGACTTACCGCAACTAAACATTGCATTAAAAAATATAAATATTGTTCCTTTTATTTAATTTGCAAAATTGTCAGCAGGTACAGCCGAAATTACCAATTTCACTTAAGATTTTTCATTGAAATAGCAAGTTAATTGCTTTTCCTTAAATGTAAAAGGCTTAAAATTATCTAAATTCAATAGCGTTCGACCACTTTGGTCATTATGCCAAAAGCAAATAGTTGTTATCCTCAATCGCACCAAGTGGTTGAAGTAAAATTCGCATTTTACAGCCATAAAATTAGATGTCTGTATAAAAATGGCAAATTCAATGTGCAAAAAACTGAACTTCTCTGGAATATTATCGATATTTCGCCAATGGAATACCGTAATTGGTCACCAAAGTCAAACGGTGACTATAAGTCTACACATACACATACACGTAGGCAGAGACAGAGATTCACATCATCGCCAGTTATGGACGAGATGAATCTGCGAGGTGACACGTCAAACCAATAAAAAATGGGCGAAAGCACACACACACACACACATGCACATAAGCGTATTTGAGTTAATAATTAAAGGCACCGATGTGACACCTACATTTTCGCTCATGACCACAAGCTAAGTATGTGTGCATGTACCTTAATGCATGTGTGCACAAAGTCATACTAACCTTTTTAGCAGGAAAGCGTTCTTAGTACTTCGCTGCAATCGATATGGGGCGTAGAACACAAAGAAGGTAGGTTGTAAGGAAAACACACAAATTTGCGCACGAATGTATGTTGGTGTTGAGCTAGATGCCTATGAATGTTGATCACTTAAAAATTATACTTTTTCTCACCGGACGCTAAACAAACGCCAAATGTTTTTTTTTTCTTATTGTAGTATATTATCTCTAGCTAATACACCTCAGTTTCTTTATTCACGCGATAAGCAACACAGTCCTTTTTTCGTGTATTTTATTTCACTTGCGTTCACTTTTTTGTGTTACTTTTATATTTCGATTTTGATAAAATTTTTTACTTTCTGAGTTTTACCAACGAAGAAGTTATTCGTACGTTTCGATCGAGCGCCAAAGACAGACTGATTCAAAGTCAAGATGAATGAAAGCGAAAAAGCGTTAGCGACTTGGCAGCTATTGAAAAGCCGCAACCGATCGCGTGCTCATTGCGCCACTTCATTTAGCTCCACTCCGCTTCACTCGCCAACGAGCCGAGCAGACAAGTTGATCAGGCGCGCGAGCGGAGCAATTCACCGGCCGATCGAGCCGGTGTGCAGCGGATGAGAAGGTAAATAGTTACACACAACTAGATGCACACGTACCTATGTATGTATGTATGTATATGTGGCCAAGCATTCATGAGAAGGTGTTATACACATACATACATACATATATACATACACTTTAGTCATATAGTCGTATATGTGTGTTGGTATCGCGATGATGTTGTTTTGACCGAATATGTAAGGCTCAAACATGTTCCCAAAGGTGTGTTCCAAGATGCCTCTTGTTGAGCCCACAACAGTGTGGTGATTGCCAGCAATCGCCAACCGAAGAGAGCAAATTGTGCGATGCCGAATCGTAGATGATTGGCTAGTTTAGTGACGCGCTCGATTGATTTGAAATCTTGCTTAGGCGTCTGGACACGCCGGACTGCGACTTCAACGCCACTTCGACACATACAGATACATACATATCCAATAATATTGGTAGTATTTAGAACAAAAACAAATGCCCACAAAAAGAGACAACACTGAAATAAAACAAAAAGTCCGCGCAAAGAATTGACTGAGGCGTTCGCTAATAACACACACGCTAAATGATCAAGACACCGAACTAACTCAGCCGGTAATGAAAAGGTAAGAACAAAAATTTACTTAACATCATTAATTTCTATTATTATTTTCGTTTGGCTTGGAAACTAGTTTTCGCTCGAAATCCAGAAATTCGACTATAAGCGCATATGATAAATTAATATTCACAATATGACGGAATCGTTAAATAAAATCGCTTTGTTTGCAACTAAAAGAAAATTGACATTCTCCTTCACACCGTTTGCCAGAGCTTTGTCCATGGTGCCGTTTCTGGAATGACGTCAGTTTTCTAAATTATTCTTTAGTTTGAGGTTAAAAGGTAAATTAAGAATATTTGTGCAGATTTTACTGATTTATAACAATTTCTATATATGCATATACATATGTCTAAAAATTAATAAAAGGCAAATCTAATATATACTAAGCTAATATATAGGTGTCCATATTCATAAAATATATACATATATACTTGTATATTCGTATTGAAGTATAATATGTCAATTACCGAATTTATTCACGGTCAGCGGAAGCTGCGAGTACTGCTTAACAAAAGTAAAATAACAACAACATTTTTTGAATTTTTTAATTAATAATTAAAAAAAATGCATATTTTTGCTTTTTAGGTAACTCCAATATGAATATCCAAAAGCTCTCAGTTCAACAAATATATTTTTGGTTAATTTGTTATTCCTAAGGTTATCGTTATTAAATAAATAATAGTATGTATATCATAATTTTGTTATCGACTCTTTAACCAAATTAAATACACAACAAGAAAAAACGTTAACTTCGGTTGCACCCTTCCCAGGTGCATTTCTGTTAGTAACTATGTTGAACACATAGTTTGTATGGAAGCTATATGCTATAGTAATCCGTTTTGAACAATTTTTTTGGAGATTATATCGTTACCTTAAACATCCATGCTAAATTTCGTGAAGATACCACGTAAAATTCGAAAGTTTTCGATACAAGAACTATATGCTATAGTTAACCGATCTGAACAATTTCTTCGGAGATTACATGTTTGCCTTAGAAAATAATCTATACCAAATTTTGTGAATATATCTTGTCAAATATGAATGTTTTCCATACAAGAACTTGATTCCGATCGTTCAGTTTGTATGGCAGCTATATGTTATAGTGGTCTGATATCGGCAGTTCCGACAAATGAGCAGCTTCTTGAAGAGAAAATGACGTTTGCAAAATTTCGAAACGATATCTTAAAAACTGAGGGACTAATTCGTATATATATAGACAGACAGACGGACAGACATACAGATGGACATGGCTAAATAGACTCAGCTCAACATACTGATCATTTATATATATACTTTATAGAGCCTCCGACCCTCCCTTCTGGGTGTTACAAACTTCGTGACAAACTTAATATACCCTGTTCAGGGTATAAAATTCTACAACTTTTTTTTTAAGCTATAGAAACTTAATTTTGACAGAGAGGTCCACAAACATGTAGCTTTGATATTTTTAAAAGGAGAATGGTCCTGCTCCCTAAGTATTTTTTATATAAATGTTATGAGCAAAAAATAGTAAGACTTTTTATTTAAATTTCGCGTGAAAATAATTCAGTTTGGTTCTAGGTTAGTACGACCATCAGTAAAATCTGTGCCAAAAATCACATTAAAATAATCATTAGTGTTTAGTAGGTTTTTTTTTTTGTTTTTGAACTATTAATTGTTTTCAGTCCCGTCACGAAATTTCCTTGGAAATACCCTAAAATAAATTTCCTGGAAATTTTAGCCCTTAATATTAACATTAAGAACTGGACCAAAACCTGTAAAAATTTTCGAAAAACAGCGTCTTCTCAACGTCGGTGAAACAATGCTTTCCGGATGTCATGAAACATTTTATTACTGGCGATGAGTCTTGAATCTATGCTTACAGCCCGAAAGCAGAGGATCAATCGGCCGAAAGAATGCGATTTGAGAGTACTGCGAAGCTATTCGTAAAAATGTTCAACCAATATCGTGCCGCAACCACCGTATTCGCCTGATTTAACTTCGTGTGACTTCTAGCTATTCAGCAAACTCAAACCACCGCTTTGGGAAAACCTGAGGACATTAAACGTGACCACCAGATATGTACTTCAGTAGATACCACCATAACTTCAGTAGATCTCTGACTGATTTGTTCCGCCGCGACTGTAATTCGGGCACGACGATGCTCATTGTCTTTTTTGACATCAAAGGCATCGTCCACCATGAATTTGTTCCTCCCTGATGGTTTTCAACACCAAGTTTTACGTGGAAGTCCTCAAGAGACTCAGACGAAGGGTCCATCGGGTCCGACAGGACATCGCAGCCAATTGGAAATTGCAACACGACAAGGTCCCCGCTCACACCGCCTTTCCTGTGAACAGCTACCTAACCAAGGCCGGCATCCCAACACCTTCGCAGCCAATTTACAGCACAGAGATAAACTATAAATGTGTCTCTTCAAAATACCTCTTGCAAAATGCTTCATTCGTTGGATAAGAAATAGGTGAATTCGCGTGACCAGGTTTCTATTAAACCGTTAAATGGCAATTAGTTGTACACATATACATATGTGTATGAAATATTGGTAGAAACTTCTTAATTACCATTAATGTTCTCTGCAGAATACGTAGATCTACTATTCTATAACAACAAAAATCAATACTTCGCCATATGCTTTATTACAGATTATGATACACTAAAAGCCCACACACAAGCGATAACCCCATTAATACAGCATCCCAAATATGAACCACTCGAAGACAGGCCATACTCAAGCCAAATCTCATCCATATGGGTAAACAAAACAATTAGCAAATAACATCTTTGTCAGCGCATAACGTTTTAGAAAAAACTTGAACCATATTCAGTGAAACACGATCAAAGCAAAGCAAAAAAACTCCCAACGGCCAACATAACCAAAATTGAAAAAGAAATGTGTCATGAAAAATTACAAATAATTTGAGACATTAATGGCACATATCGCACAAACGATCGTTGGCGTGGAACATGACGCGTCGTCGTGAACAACAACAGCTACTCCCACACACGCCATGGACGAAGCAGCGATCGCTGGCCCACTGTAAGTACTCACGTTAATCTGCATACACCAATGCGTAATATTTACATATGTACATACATATGTACATATGTATATGCATGCGAGTAAGTAAATGAGATTCACTTGGGGCAAGTAAAACTGAAATTCGATTATGGCAAAGCCGGTTCGCCGAATGGCCGGCAAATAGCCGTGGTTGAGTAGCCCCCAAGGCGTTGAACCAACGCTGCTAACCTCAAGATGCGTTCTAGTTTTTCACGTATGCTATACATATGCACATACATTCATATGTATTAGGAATAAGTTTGCATGTGTTAATATAAACATTTTCGACGATTAGATTCATGTCATATGCCCAATCGTGGTGACAGCGTCGCAGCCAAGTTTCGCTACTTCAAATGAGGCTTTGGCGAACGGTAGTGACACAGCGCGTCGACTTCAAAGCAGCCAACAACTTTATAAGCAAATCGCCAATCGCCGATCGACAAGACCACCGACGCCAAAGCCAATACAACAGCCATCACCTCAATACATATCATATCTAAATGCATGCTTACTACATATGTATTTGTGTGTACAGAACCTAGCAATCGATGACAGCCAGCCGGTGAGATCAACTATCCAGCCGGCGGCAGCGTTCACGCGCACACACACCTCAGCAGTTGAGCAACGGTTATGACCAAGTCTACTGGCTAGTTTTTCCACTAGACAAGTCAGGCGTACTACCTCGAAATCTTAGCGAGCTTCGCTGCGCAAACCGGCAAAATTCGAGCAATTGGAGTGTGTTGTATATCGCTCAACACATTCGCCGGCTGCCTTGCCATTGTGCCCATATGTATGGTACATACTTACACATGTACGTGAGAAGTAAAATACATTTCCATGCGTTTACGATAAAAACGACACATACATATGTACATACATATGTACACAAGAGTCCATGGCACGGCAGTCAGGTCTGGCATGTGTTGGCTATCGGGTTTTGCAGGTTGGGAGCAGGCGCGCATGCGCATTAGCACAGGGTGAGTTGTAACATGAGTAGGAGACACCGCAATGATTGGTTTTCTTTCATTTTTATTGTTGTTTATAAAAAGTTAAAATTATCTAACAAAAAGCTATTTTCCATGTAAATTTGTATCTAGTATATTGTATATGTATGAATAGTATATTAACTCTATCTATAAAAAACAATGAATTTTCTCATGATGTTATTAACGTTGCCTCTGCTCGATTTGTGAAGCACTGTGGGTCTCAGTGCATTAAAATAGTTGCATGCATAAGTGAATATGTAAGCGCAATTTTAATTAGAAAGCCACTGTTTTTGTGATTTAAATGAGTCGGAAGATTGTAATCAGAAATTGGATTCTACAACGAAAAAAAATAAGACATTTAACATTAAAACTATTTAATCCGAAAGCAACAGCTTTTTATCTATTTAAAATTTAAAACCGCTCAATCGATCCAATAGCTACCTGAAAAGGGAAAGAGAAGCTACGACAAAAAATATTGGATAATCGAAAAAGTCTTTTCGTATTTTGTCAATAGACGTTGTTGCAGTCGTATATCTCTAGTGCTACCAATCACATTGTGTCATACCATATAGTGTTGGAAAGGTGAGATTTTAAGCTTCGTTTTACAAAAAACAAATAAATAAATTCGGGAAAGTTGAAAAAAAAAATTACAGCTGTTCATATAGGGCAGAGTCACGCAAACAACGAATGAAATTTGCGAAGTTTACGGAGACAATGCTGTATCAGTTCGTGTAGTACAACAATGGCTCGCTCACTTCCGTTCTGGGAATTTCAATGTGAAAGATGCATCTCGCTCTGGTCGACCTATTGTTGAAAAAGTCGATGAAAAAGATTGACCAGAAGCTTCACATAAGCAGCCATGACACCGCTAAGGAACTGGTTTTGAACCATATAAAAAAGGCTGGCTACGAAAAGAAGCTCGATATTTGGGTACCACATGAATTGTCTGTGAAAAATTTTATGGACCGACTTAACATCTGCGATTCTCTGCTGAAACGAAGTGAAATCGAACCATTTCTGGAACGAAACGGTCACAGGAGACGAAAAGTATGCTGAGTGTTTGGTGAGATTGGAAAGGAAACATCCACTATGAGCTGTTCCAGCCTGTTTGAATGATTGATTATAGATTGCTGTCAACAAGTGATGAGATTGAAGGAAGCAATCGAAAAACGGCCAGAACTGATCAACAGAAAGGACTATGTCTTCCATCAGGACAACGCTAGACCGCACACAATTTTTAAGACTCGGCAAAAACTGAGAGAGCTTGGCTGGGAAGTTTCGATGCATTCACCATATAGGCCTGACCTTGCACCATAGGACTACCATTTGGTTCGGTAAATGCGGAACTCCCTTAATGGAGTAAAGTTGTCTTCAAGAGAAGCCTGTGAAAATTACCTGTCGTCGAGAAATCAGAAAAGTTTTACACTGATGGAATAATGTCTCTGGCGGAAAAATGGCAAAAAGTGGTCGACCGAAATGTTCCATAGTTGGTTCATTATAAATATAAAAACAATATATGTTAAAGTTTGATTAGAAATACGAAAAGACTTTTTCGACTGCCTGATAAAACAATTTTGGTGAAATATTGTGGCTAAGTTCACTATAATCTTCAACTATTGAGGTAAAGCGGACTATCGGATTGTCCTGTAACACAACACTTTAAAATGGTGTATAGAATGACTTTGGGAACACGTTAATGCTACCGTTCACTCATTGGTTACTTTTGATCTTCAAAGAACAGAAAACAACAAACAAATACCAACCACGGTATTAACCAGTTTTAGCTCGCTGCGACTTTCTCCTATTTGAAGAAAGGCTCAGAAGGTGAAAAAAGTTTCGCTACCCTTGAAGCGAAAAAGCTTCATCGCTGGAACAACCTTAGATTGAACCAAAAGTCGCTTATTAATCTACTTTGTGTGTTGAGGTAACCTTTGCCGAACCTTTCCTGTTTTAAGGGGTCACCTAACGGTTCCGTATCAATGTCAAAAACACACTCGATCGTTGTTAGCTGTCTGATGGGTTCATATTGTTTTTAAAAACTTTTTCTTATTTAGAAATATTTTCTCAGCTGTGATTTAAGCCTACAAGTCATCTAGCTGAAGTTCCACTACAGTATGGGAATTTATATTTTAGCGATATTAGTTACACTGTACATCATCCTGCACCCACGCACTTACCACAGACATTGTGATCAACAGAAATAGCCACAATTACATTATTCAATATGTACATAGGTATGCGACTCATACGAATTTCGATAAACAAGTTACTATGAATTTACGAATGACATCGTCTACTTGCTTGTAACAATAATAATAACACCAACGACTAATTTCCAGAGAAGTTCAGCAGAGTCAAGTTTACAGACACATTAGCCAAGTAAAGCTGCTCGAACAAAGGTGAGACGTGCGCCCACGAGAAATGTACATACATACGTACACTTATAGAACCAAATCAGCCATTTGGAAGTGATCATGGCCATATGAGAAATAGAATTCTGCGTTGCAGCCGCGGCACAGCTGACTACACAGTTAACTGGTTTGGTAGTCATCGATGACAAACGATGACGTCACTGCGAGTAGCGATAAAAAAAGGCCAAATTATAGAAAACAAACGAGAAGCAACCAAAACTGGTTAATGATGTTAATTGTAATGCTGAACACAAACACCACAACAAACGAACACAAACACCCAAAACACAATTAGAACTTTGGATGTCAGAATGCCAAATGTGACAACGAGTAACCAACCACCAACTGTCGCCACCGATTGCCAGGCGCTCAGCCGTTCCAGTGCCTGATGATATCGAACTAGCTTTGTTGAAGCGAATACGAGTCGATCAGATGGTCAATTTAGCAACTTAAGTGATTTTTCTTTCGTTTTGCTTATTCTTCCAGAGAAATTTATGTGTCGCCCTTTGGCGTTGTAATTTATTGGAGCCGGTGATTATTGATATGCACACACACACTCTTGAGCATACGTATGATCTTCGTCACTGGGTATTATGGTAGTTTTCATGCTTCATAGCGTTTGCGTTCTTGTCGATGGGAAGTGTCAGACAAGCAGCCGGTTCCAAACGACGACTACCTGTGGCAGCGCGCTTCACAGAGACGAGCAGTGAAGCGTCAACGCCACCGTCGAACAGACGCACACCCATAAGTATGTACATACTATAGATATGTATACATACAGCATAAATATTTATGTAGATTTTTACACATTCTCATA
The DNA here is from genome assembly GCA_037783105.1 of Bactrocera zonata. Lineage (NCBI taxonomy): Eukaryota > Metazoa > Arthropoda > Insecta > Diptera > Tephritidae > Bactrocera > Bactrocera zonata. Next base: position 69,791 of record JBAWJQ010003923.1, read on the forward strand.
ATTGTAAGCTGAGTTCACATAAATCTGAATGATTCAATGAAATCTTTACCCCAACGCCTTTGGCGCTACTACGAGTCAGCGCGGCTGCTTTGTTGTTGGCACTTACGGAGCATAGATACGAACAAATGTATACATACACATCCACATAAGTGTGATAAGCGAATATTTATGTATCCAAGCAATTCGTTTGGACGATAGAATGCGCCTGGCGGTATACGGCGGCGCAACGGCGATGAGTCATTACATACATATTTATGTATAGATGAATACGTAAGATTTTTATTTTTTTTTTGCGTGTATTTGTTTTGTGTGCAGTAGCATAAGTGAGCGCGTGCCCCCCGAACCAGTTTTTGAGGCCCATCCTCAGTTGACCGTACGATCGTGGGCATAATTGGCGCTCATCGCCGGCCTATAAATAACTATTAGCAGGCGTTATATTTAGCATGAAATAATAAATGAATTATGTATGTATGTACAAATGCGTAACCAATAAATAATAAGCAAACTGTGCTCAAATCCAAACAATTAATTTAGCTTTGTGGATATACAATTTTTGACTTTAGCGACTTTTTTATTTGGCCAGCAAATCGTAAACTAATTAGAATTTGATTTTTTGAGTAAAATGGAGACAAAGCTTTAGAGCGAATTGACATTATTGCCGCCATTGTGTGGCAATAATGCCAGCGCGTTGGTGGAATGTGTCTCATCCAATAATAGCAGACAATTGTCAGATTGTCTGATTGAACAATTTATTCATTTTTAACGATTTCAAATGTCACATTTCCATACATACCTACAGGCGTATAAACGCGGTTGCACGCCCGCCCGAGTGTCTACAATCGATAAAGCATTAATGTGTGGAGGTGTATGGACATGTGCGGATTCATTCTCATTCTCTCAATTTAGTTGTAAATTCATGATTGTCATCTTAATTAATCACTTAAATTGGGCTTTATAGATTTTGCTTGCATATGTTTGTAGATACAAATGTATTGTCAAACGTATATAAAATGCTGCAAATAAATTTAATTTGACGAAGCAGCGCTAAATGACCAAATACATATAATAAATAACAAACAAAAACTCAGTGTTCTTACTATAAGTATAGACGAGGAATCCTACGATTTATAAGAATTCTTTCTATTATATCTTTAAAAAGTTCCGAATAGCTGAGAAATCGAGTATAATTCATTGAAAAATTCTCTAGAATGTTTATTACTGTGATTAAATTGAAAGGTGAATTTTTTCCATTTCATCCCCTTCAAAGTAATCCCCTCTCGCTGTAATATACTTATGCTAACGAATTTTTCAGTCATCAAAGCACTTGGAATAATCCTCCCTCTTGATGGCCATCAGAGCCTTCTTCGATTCAGCTTTTATATCCTCAAATGAGTCAAAACGGTGTCCTCGGAGTGGCTAGTGAGTTTGCTGAGTAGCCAGAAGTTACACGACAGTACATCAGGCGAATGCGGTGGCTGCGGCACGATATTAGTTGAAAATGTGTCAAAATGTTTACGAATAACCAATGCAGTATGAGATGGTGTATCTTTGTTCAATAAATTCAGACATACTTGTAGTAAAAATCGAAGAATTCACTTTTAGAGCATTAGCATAGATGTCACGAACAGTACCACCAACTTACAGAAAAAAATTTACCAAACGCCGAACACATCTATATCATTAATTCTCTATGTTGGAAAAAGAAGCGAAGCAAATGGGTCTGGAAGTGAACGAAGCCAAAACGAAATCGAAATCCAACGCAGAATAACTCTTGCCAATAGGTAGGTGATACTTCGGACTGAGTAGACAATTGAGCAGTAAAGTTCTATCTCGACGAACAAAGACCAAACTCTAAAAGTCACTCATTATTCTTGTTCTTATATATGGTGCGATGACATCTGATGAGTCCACGTTACAAGGTTTTGAGATAAAGGCTCTGCGGAAGATGGAAACGATGAGCTGTACGAGATATACGACAAAATTGACATAGTTCAAGGAACTAAGAGACAGCGGCTACCCTGGCTAGATCATGTAGTCCGAAGGGAGGAAAACACTCCAGCTCTGTGAGTATTCAATGCAGTACCCGCCGGTGGAAGCAGAGGAGACCTCTACGCCTTTGGAAAAATTAAGTGGAGAATTGGCTGGCTGCACTTAGAATATTCAATTGGTACCAAACAGCGAAAGGGAAGAATGACTAGCGCTCTATTATGAACTCGATTATAGCCAGTGCCAAGACATTGTTTTTAACATAGCATAGAACAGGTTTAATCATCAATCTAACCTTATTATATTCTATATATATATCCAGCGACAGTCTGGTCTACGTAACTGGAACGGACCCGGGCTTTTATTCAGCCAAGGACTGTCAAACTGGCAGCATTCGGACAAATTACTTCAGGAATCTTTTCTGCTGCTACAACAACAACATATTCAATAATAAATTAATAAGGCGAACTTACCATGCGCCGCAGCAAGTCCTCATTTTGGATTGCGCTCAGATCGCATTCCAGCTCCATGTTGAAGCCTGAAAATATAACTCAAGTAAGGTAATTAATTGATTTTAATAAATTATTTCGGTGGCATGACTTCATGCGCATTCAACAGAAATAAAAACGAAGTTTTTAATGGCACTAACGTTCGTTAAATAACGGAGCAAAATGGCGTTGTGTGCAACAAGTGTGAGTGTGTGTGTGTGCACTTGCATGTCTGTCCATTAAAAACAAATTGAGCTGATTTGCTTTTAAAACAATTAGTCGATTCCAGAATAACACTTGTCTGTATTGATGTAGATGCTAACTAAAAGGTAAGTGCGACTATATTTGTATGGCTGACATGCGTTCGGGTACAGATTTTCTGACACTGGCCGTCACCTTGCACGGAGAATAATTGACACAGCTTGGCGTGTGTGGGGGTTACGTTAGCATTTGCAATCAATTTTAATAATAACCATTAATATTTGGTTCATAGACAGTCGTGTTATAAGCATATAGCTTCATGCTGATGTAATCTCTACGTCTCTAAAACACCCGCAATTTCCACTCACTCGTCGTAGAGTACCGTAGCAGTAGTTTGCATTAACCGAGTAAATCTATAAATTATTGCATAATAAAGCGCGTTTATATATAAATTAGTAGATTATTTATGTATTTCCACATTTGCACCGACACTGTCCATACACACATACATATGTACATATGTTTTATACTCGTCATTTAAGTTATTCGCAATGACAAAGTCGCATTCGCATTCGCACTCGCACTCGCACTTGTGTTCGCATTCGAGTCGGCAGTAACAAGTCTACATTTTCATTTTCCAAAAATGGTAAAATTTATCAACAAATTTTCGTTTTTATTGCTTGACATTTAACTTTTATTATTATTTATTTGTTAAGTGCATGTATGCGCCTTTTAAGTGTCATTCGTTTTGGTCATTTCATTTGCGAACTCGAAATAATTGAAATTCTGGGCATAGGCCCGCTGACAGCCTGACATATGGACAACTTCGACCGGACTTATTTATGAAAGTGTAATTCTGCGTACATTTAGAGGGTGTCCATAAATAAAATGTAATAAATGTAACTTGCAATAACACATACTTATTTATATTTATACTTAAGGTCCGGAAAAAGACAATGTCGCAGTTAAGCTTTATAGCCACAAAATTTTTAAACTATTGTGATTAGCTCTAAAAATCTTTAGCAAGAAGAATGCATCCTTTGGAATACAAGATTTAAAGTATTAGCCTCATTCTTCCTACTTGTTCCAACAAACCCATAAACGATTTCGACAGTGTCCAAAACAGCACGTCGTACCAACCACAAGTTGGCGACGATTCGAGGCACCGTGCAAAGCTAATTCTGTTTCTAATTGATTTTCAATATCTTCAATCCTTTCAGACGCCTTATCTTCTTCTTCTTTCTTTCTTGGCGTAGACGCCGCTTACGTGGTTATAGACGAGTTTTCAACAGTGCACCAGTCGTTTCTTCTTTTCCCAACTTGGCGTCAATTCCAGATACTAAGAGCAGCCAGGTCCTTCCTCACGTGATCTCTCCAACAGGGCGGAGGTCTTTCTCTTACTCTGCTTCCCCGGCGGGTACTGCGTACTTTCAGAGTTGGAGCGTTAGCATCCATATGTATGACATGACTTAGCCAGCGTAGCCGCTGTCTCTGAATTCGCTGAACTATATCAATGTGGTCTTATAACTCATGCAACTCATCGTTCCATCAAATTCGTCGTTGCCAAAGCGCAAAGGACCATACATCTTCCGTAGAGCCTTTCCCTCGAAAACTCGTAACGTCGGCTTATCAGATTTTGTCACCGTTATGCACCTGCACCATTTAGCGGGGCGAGAATAATGAGTGACTTATAGAGTTTGCTCCTTGCTCGTCTAGAGAGGATTTTACTTCTCAATTCCCTACCTAGTCCGAAGTAGCACCTGTTGGCAGAAGACATATACCCTTCACTGAACTCTATTAATGACCTTACATAGTTTCCGCGTACAAAATATTCAATAAAACAATAAATCTTTCGCAGAATCTTTCTCTCGAATAACCCAAGAGCTGCCTCAACCAATATTGCCACTGAGCAGGAATTTGTTCAATGCATTTACATATTAGCTTCATGGAGGGATCTTGCGTCTTCAACATAGTGTTTTTTTATCAATTAGACTGAGCTATATGTCTAACACTTTGAAGTTCAGTGAATAAACACCACTATATTCTAAAATGAATAACTTTTGGCGTAGTTCAATACGAGAAATGACTTTTGAATGCTGTGAAGTTACGATCTGCCAATCTGACGTTCGTTGTGTACTACCATTACCATTTGGTCTGATGGAGTTTAATAGAACTTAGTATTATTTCACAAAAATAAACTTAAAATCTAGCGTTTCCATAAACCCTGTATTTAAAACACCCATAAGAACATATATTGACATTCATATACCATATGTGTATGAATATGGAGCACACATGTGTACGAGCACATGCTGCATTTAAGCGAACAATCAAGCAACGTCAGCCAAAAGCCGTGATATAAGGTGGCAGACGTCGACATGTCCCATTGGTTCGAAGGAGAGCGTAATCGAATTTAAATTGTGGAAACCCCACAAATGGTTAAATAGGCCGCTCAAACAATTGCATATAACGCATATATGACATTGCGTCCAGCTGCGTGACACTCGACTTCGGTAGTGAAGCTAGTAACGAGTGAATGTAGTAGACAACAAATTTTGACTGAAAAACGCGCATGCGTATAGCGACAAAGTAACTGCAATCGTGCAACACGCTTTTGCGCTAGGTGGTATAGACTGCTGCACTTTTTATGTGGATAGTGATCAACATTAGGTTTGTCGAATTGTAAGGGATTAGAAAATAAATTAAAGGTCTTTCGACTCACCATTTCTCTACTAGGTATGTTACAGTTTCGGTCGCTAGCTAAAGTTATGTAGTTAAATTCATAAAAGGAGAGTATGTGAATATCTCATATATCATATAAGCCACTGCTCTTCTTTATCTCTTCAATATACTTTTATTCGATTCGCTGGTCTCTTAAGATTAATACATCATCCTAAAACAATAATTTTTGTGATTACAATCCTCTCTATCTATCTAATATCTATAAACACAGCAATGATCAACCTAATATGTTTGAACTGTTATATGCGTGGACTTTATAACTTTAAAATACAACAAAATGCTTAAAAAAAATTACTGTTTCCAACCTTCTTTAAATCTTAATTGATTCTTCTTTATTTTGCAAATTTTTTTGTATTATAGCCGAACACGAGTGTTACTTAAAACTTATTTCATATGGTCCATAACTCTTCTAATGGAATTATTGTATTAGCACTTTTGGACTGCCAATTTTTTAAGCTTAACTCCGTTTTTTTTACTTATTGACACTGCACGAGCATCGTAAATTCGTAAAAGGTAATTTCGTTGTACTTTTTTGGGGAGATTTTTTATGTTTGAACATATGTGCATATGTATGTATGAATATGAGACTGACTACACCTTAATTTTTAACTCCAATGTTTAAACTGATTTATTGACATAATAAAAATAAAAAACAGCTAACTCCTACATTTTAAGAATACTTTGCTTCGTGCTACGATCTATACCTAATTCTTAGTAAGATTATGCCAAAATCAAAATATTTTATTGATTTACAAGTATGAATGAGTATCTTTCTTCACTTAATTCCGGTGTGTTTTGATGACATTAAACACTGATGGCTTTACAGAAAACCCTTTTCACATCAGAAAATTGAGATAGTGATCGCCATTATAAAACGTATTGCCATAATTTAGATTTTGGCTAGGATTATGCAGAACTTGGATTGGTTTGTACTAGGAACGAACGAATGTGAATGAATATTTCAAGAAAAGTTCGTCGTCAGTCGGAAATATCATCCCAATGGTTTTCTACATGGCTTTGTTGAGATAACTTGAATTATATCTAAAATATATGTAATACTTCAATAAAAAGCTAATTAGGAAAAGGAATGAATCGGTCTGGTATATTGAGTAGTCGAAAAAGTCGTTTCGAATTTTGTCAATAGACGTCGTTGCAGTCGTCTATTTCTAGTGCTACCAATCACATTGTGTCATACCATATATGTGGTAGTGTTGGAAAGATGAGACTTTAAACTTCATTTAACAGAAAAAAATTAGATTCGGAAAAGTTGAAAGAAAGTTACAGCTGTTCGAAAATGAGTGGAAATAATGAAGAAATTTTTGTATAAAAAAGGGAAGAATGAAACGCAAGCCACCAATGAAATTTGTGAAGTTAACGAAGACAATGCTGTAACAGTTCGTCTAGCAAAATAATGGTTCGCTCGCTTCCGTTCTGAAAATTTCATTGTAAAAAATGCACCTCGCTATGCAGGACCTATTGTTGAAAAAGTCGATGAAATTATGGAAAAAATTTACCAGAACCGTCACATAAGCAGCCATGACATCGCTAAAGAACTTAACTTAAGCGGCTTTGAACCCTTTAAAAAAGGCTGGCTAGAAAAAGAAGCTCGATGTTTGAGTACCACATGAATTGTCTGTGAAAAATTTAATGGACCGAATTAACATCTGCGATTCTTTGCTGAAACGATATGAAATCGAACCATTTCTGAAGCGAATGGTAACAGGAGATGAAAAGTGGATAAAATACGACAATAATGTGCGAAAAAGATCATGGTCTAAGCGTGGTGAACTTAACCAATAGTCAAAAAGCCAGGATTGACGCTAAGAAAGGTTATGCTGAGTGCTTGATGGAATTAGGAAGAAAGATGAGCTGCTCTTGCCTGGTCGAACGATTGATTTTACATTTTATTGTCAACAACTGATCAGATTGAAGCAAGCAAGCAAGCAATCGAAAAAAAACAGGCAGAACTGATCAACAGAAAGGTCTTCGTTTACCATCAGGACAACGCCAGACCACACACATCTTCGATGACTCGGCAAAAACTGGGTGAGCTTGGGTGGGTGCTTGTCGCAGTTTTTCGCCAAGAAACCAGAAAAGTTTTACACTGATGGAATAATGTCTCTGGCGGAAAAGTGGCAAAAAGTGGTCGGCAAAAATATAAATAAAAATATTGTTCATTATAAATATAAAAAAAAAAAATAATAATAATTAGATAAGAGCGAGCCATAGCATATTATATCAGTCGTAAGAGAATCTCGATTCTCACATTCGGTACACAGATACTAGATGAAGTTATAGACCAACTTAACTATTTCTGGTTGCTGCATATAAGGGCCACTATTTTTTATTGAATTCAATTGTCATATTTTTGTTGAAGTTCAAATTTTCTATTGTAAACCCGAATAATGTCATTCAAACGGTGTTAAGGTCCTGTGTCCCACCCACTATTCAATTTTCGTCGGATACTTATTAAAAATTATTGCCTAACTTTCACCCATTTTACAGTCTAGTAGTCTTACAGTCTAAATCAAACAATTTGGTAATTACACCAGTCAAAAAAAAAAAATATTTTTTTGGGGTTTCTGTTCTCATGCTTGAATTCTGATTCTAGACATTGAAAAACACTTAAATATTAATCTTTAGTTCTTAAAGTTTGCTTTGGGCTGATCTAAGTACATCGATAAGTATGTTTCAATTTATTTTATAAATCAAAGATGGCAGCACTTTTATTAACCCGAAAGTAAACAGTTTTATTATTTGTAAGAGGCACAGTAATGAATGTTAACCTGTTTATTATAGCTGTAACAACAATATTAGTGTATTACTCAGTTAAAAAATGGCATCAACTCAGTGTAAAAATGATATTGATTTATTCTGTTTCATTTGCGGTGAATTTATTAAAGTTAGAAGTAAAAAATTTGCTTTATCAACAAATTTGAAACTTTGCGAAGCCTATTTCAACCTAAAAGTCAGTAATCAAAATGAAAATTGGGTACCTCACTTCGCCTGCGTTAATTGTAAAAATACTTTAGAAAATAAGAAAAAAAATCGAAAAATTGCTCTAATTTCTACGAAAGCAAACTTTAACCGGAAAACAATTTTTTTTCCTTATTTTTGTCATAGGAGAAACTAAAATTTAACATGTAGATGTCAGACCCAAAAATCGTGTTGACCGGTGTTATTTATGTTGTACTTAGAATTTGTTATAATGTTTAAACTTTTTTTTTTTTTTTGACTCAGCTTAGCGAGGATAATATCTAGCTACTCGTAAGTACATAAGTATGTACACAAATCTGTATATCTTTTTCTTAAAATCAAAACAAACCTAGTGCAAATTGTGCAATTAAATTTATGGCTATAATACAATGTATAAAATATGGTATACTGGATTTTGACATACCTTAAGTTTGCTCCTTTTTGTTTTTAAGTTGTAAGCTGGAAAGTGCTCTGTTTCAGGGAATTCGAAATAAATACATAAACAGGTGAGGCAGAGAACTACTGCTCCAAATATTACGGCGAATTCGATTGTAGTTAAAAACCCTTAAACTGGGGTACTTATGTCCATATAACTAACAAAAACCAATATGTTCGTATGTATGTGCTTGTAGGTGGAAATAAAATTGTGAAAAATAACAAAAATTGCAAAAAGGGCTATTAATAATTGAATAATGCGAACAAAGCGCGCTTTTAACGAGATATAAGATTACACACAAATGAGACGTTCGTCTCCAGACGCGACAGCATCAGCGCCATCCACAGCAACAAGAACAACCAACCAAAACAATTGTGGTAAAGCAATAGAGGCGAGTACTACGAGCACAACCGGAGCAGTAAGCGGTTGAGCAGAGCGCAAAAAATGTTTTGATTGATTTGCGGTTTTGGTGAACAAGCACCAGCACCAGCGCTTAGCCACAAACTCACAACTTACCGGCGTATATCAAATGTTGCACGGCGCTGAGGCTGGTGGGAAAAACAACAGAAATACTTATGCGTACATACATACATATATTTGAGGGATTCTATTGAATGACAAAAAGTACAATGAAAATTCTTTTGCAAAGTCAACACGTTTGGCACTTGGAAAGCAAGTTTGCCGTGAATTATGTCTCGAAATATGTCTCACTCGTCGGAATTAGTCTTGAGTACACTCACTTAGCACCAACCAGAGGGCGAGAATCGGCCCAAAATATTCAAAAGTGTTTTAAAATCGAAATTGCTTATATTTTTTGAATTTGTTGAAAATTTTGTCGTTTTTTGTTCAAACCACAGGGTACACAACCGTTGAGAGAACTTTTTGAGCTATTTATGAGCGCAACCACACAACCGTCGTTATCGAGTTAACACGATGAACTGAACGTTGCAATTGCAATTATCTTCACGATATCACTTTAGACATTACAGCAGGCAGCACAGCCCCATCACAGTCATATGAAATCAATAAGTAGAATAAACATCGAGCTCGAACACAAAAAAACAACAACTACAAAATTGCAATTGCATGCAAACACGGACTGGACTGGACGAGAGGTGCAAGCTGGAGACATGGAACAGGCTAACCTCCAGATTTAGCTGTCAATAAAAGCAAAGCAGTGCATTTCGAGCAAACTTGTCAATGCAGTGATAACTCACGCTGATGAATGTGCATTTCTTCTTAACTGATTGATGTACAAATAATTGCAACTAAACTATGTTCTTATTTGATTGTTGCAATTTGTATTTTTATTGCTTAACAAACAAATTGCACTTGCCCTAGTATTAATAGAAAACCGGAAATTTAATTGAAAATTATAAAAAAAAATGTATTTTTCTGACGACTGAAGAGTTAGTACTGCCTTATTTATTAATTTTGTAAGGACGTTGTCGTCAGACCCAGATTCTTTCGATACTGCAAACACCCCGAGGAAGACGTCAGCGACTTTATATGTATATTTATATACATAATATACCATATACCTTCTAATATGGTAAATGATCAGAGTGATTTAAACATTTTCGTCTATCATTATTCTCCGAAGAATTGGCGAGCATACAAACCGGCCGAACAAAATCAAGTATGAAAATAGAGGATACTTGATTTAATACCGAAAGTCGTGAGCTACTTGAGCCAGAGAACTTTCCTCACTTGCTTCTACACATGACTCCGTCCTACAGTAGCTGGCATTCGCCGATGATATTGTTATCATTGGCCTTAGCAACCGCGCCGTTAGTCCTGCTTTCTCCAGAATGGATAAGGAAGCGAAGCAAATGGGTCGGGTGGTGAACGAGGGCAAGACGAAATATCTTCTGTCAACAAACAAACAGTCATTGCACTCGCTACTTGGCTCCCACTGTTTACAGTCATAACTTCGAAGTCGTAGATTATTTCGTCTATCTTGGAACCAGCATTAACAGCAATAACAATGTCAGCCTCGAAATCTAACGTAGAATAACTCTTGCCAACAGGTACTACTTTGGACTGAGTAGACAATTGAGAATGAAAGTTCTCCCTCGATGAACAAAAACCAAACTCTATAAGTCACTCATAATTCCCGTCCCCTATATGGTGCAGAGGCGTGAACGATGGCAATATCTGATGAGTTTTCGAGTGTAAGGTTCTGCGGAAGTCCTTTTCGCGTTGGCCACGGCGAATATCACATTCGATGGAACGATGAGCTGTATGAGATATGAGACGACATTAACATAGTCCAGCGAATTAAAAGACAGCGGCAACGCTGCCTACGTTGTGTTGTCCGAATGGACGAAAACACTCCAGCTCTGAAAGTATTCGACGCAGTACCTATCAGGGGAAGCAGAGGACGAGGAAGACCTCCACTCCGTCGGATAGACCAGGTAGGAAAAGACCTGCCGTCGCTTGGACTCTTCAATTAGCATCACATTGCGAAAAGAAAACACGACTTGGGCGCTGTTATTAGCTCAGCTATAACCGCGTAAGCGTTGTCTATGCCAGTAAAGAAGAAGAAGTACTTATAAAAATGCTTTTTGCTTGCAGTCCGCTCGTAGCCTAATCCTGCAGCAACCCCAACTATTTGAGTCAACAAATAGTGCGTAGAAAAGCAGTATAATCCAAATCTAGACACTTGTGTATACTAAACTGTGTGTATATATGTAATTAAGTAAGAGAGCTTAACTGTTTTGGATGACTATTTAAATTCAGAATAGAAAATTTCATTCATTCTTTTTGTATTTCGCGGAATTGTCAAGTTTTTCACGTCTGAATTAATGGCGTTTAGTTATTGACAACTTCGCTCCAATGCAACACAGACGAGAGGTGATCTCTATCGGCTGGCGGAGTATATTTATAATAAATGTCCATAAACCAAATCGTTTTTAGCATTTTTCTCGCTACTGTATGCCTTATATAACTAACAACTTCAGGCAAGCAGCAAAAAGGTGAAATCGCAGCATTTTATTTAAATGTAAAAGTATGAGTAAAAGGCATTGAAAAATACTCAAGGGAATTTACCAACTGAATGCCATCAGTAAAAATGGGCTACACTCAATAATCGCTCGAAACCTTATTCACACCAAATTTGGTAATGTCACATTGTCACGTCCTAAATAAGTTTGTCCTTGTGCTGTGGTGGGCGCAGAGTTATGTGTAGCGATGACGTCACCGCCCTACGAGAAGATTACCATTCGGTGCGACAGACACATACATATGTACATATGTTAGTATGTTGTTTTTGTGTTTGCCACAAGTAGTTTAATATTACATACGACATTATTTATTGCATTGTAACAACAATTCGTGTGGATTTGTGCTACACATACAAATGGAAAATTTTTTATAAAAAAAGGCAGTGCTCAGGTGATCGAGGCGGCTACGGCGATGATAATGTGTTCAATGTTGTTTCAACTGAAGCTCCTTCATCGCTCCATATTCGGCGTGAGCAACACTGTTACGAGGAGGAAGACAAACCGCTTCATATAATATAATACATACTGTTATCATACATATGTATAAACATATATAAAATTTTATTGCAGATAGCATTTAAAAATTGTATAATATTGCATTAAAATTCACAACTTCAGAAGTTCGACATGTCATAATAAAATATATAAAAAAAAACTAGTGGATCCGGCCACGCGTTGCTGTGTTATACATTTTATACTACTATTCATATAATAAACTATTCAATACAGTGAAAATTTTATTTACGAATAAAGCCGAAATCGTTTTTGTCGGTATAAGAATCCAAGGGATTGTTCTTGAGGTTTAATTTTGAATAGGTTATTACAAATAAATTTCATCTGGAAAAAATAAAGAATTTAACGCTGCTTTCTCAACATCTGGTTATCAGCCTCTCTGTCCACTTAATAGAGTTGTCCGCGTTATAGATTGTACTTAATAAATATAACAATCCGCATGGTTAATGGAGATTTCCGCTTAATAGGGGGTCCACTTCACTGTATTCTTTATCTATGAATTGTTTTAACTACCCTATCTTCTAAGTTGGTTCGAACTGTACACAGTGTGCTAAATTTTACTAAAATCGGTTCAGTACGTGACACGTACTTTTTATATATAAAGAATATATAGTATAAAGATAAAATTTAATCGCATTACAAAATATTTCAAGTGGATTAACAACGTGAACCGTGGTAACCGACTTTATTCAAAAATTGTTCTTTGGTTATCATTAAGGAACCTCATATACAATCACAAATCATATGGAGCAAATTCCATTGGAAAAACCTCGTAATAGTTAAATGGAGGCTAGGTCAAGTTTTCGCTCAAAATTATCCATTTTAGGCGCAAAGATACACTGTTATGAGATAAATACGCTCTCCCATTTTCATTGCGATAACTCAAACATTGGCCGATATGTCCGGCATAAAGTCACCTGGAAGTTCGAAAATCCTTATATTGGGTATATGGGAGCACAGGTAAATATTGACCCAATTCAACCCATTTTTCAAACACAGAATTACTGTTGTCAGCGATGGATTTCTGAATTTGAAATCTGTATCCCAGACATTTACCGATATTTTCGGTCAAAAGTCAGACATAGATTCTGGGGTCCACATATATGCTACCTAGGGCTTTGAACAATTTTGCTTGGATTTGGACAATTTTAGGTCACAAAGGAATTATTACTGCAAAATGTTATCCCGTTATATTAATTCCTTCTTGAATTGTGTCGTTGTGAAAAGTGATAGAATCAAATGAAACTTAAAATTGAGTTATATGGGAAATAGGCGTGGTTGTAATCGAGAAATTTAACGTTTAATTTAAGGCCGACTTTATTAGTTGATCACCTTTATGCAGGTTCGTAAATACAAACATATGTACATAAAAATATCCGAGTTGATGATGAACAGATTTTGAGCGAAGATTTTAGAGTAAAGATTTGACGATGGCTTCATAATAGGAAATATTTCATTTAGACCTCATTAACCAACATACCAATTCCTCTAACTTCTTTCACAAATTTATGGAAAAAGTGAAATATGTGATCTTAGGTTACCGAAAAGTGGTCCAAAGTATTACTAGTGGAAGCGAAGTAGTGGGAGATACTTCCATATCGTGAATATAACAAGGCTCTGAGCGATAGTTCGTTGTGGAAGCTGAATTTTATAACGCTGTAATTACAATTATCAACGAGTACTGTTGTCATTCGTGATAAGGACCACTCAAGGAAATATCTTGATATTCTTCTGGGAAATTCGTTTACTCCCACGTCACTGTTGACAGTCATAAATTCAAAGTCATAGATAATTTGAATCAGTATTAACAGCAACAACAATGTCAGCCTGGAAATCCAACGCAGGATAACTCTTGCCAACAGGTGCTACTTCAAACTGAGTAGGCAATTGAGAAGTAAAGTCTTCTCTCTATGAACAAAAACCAAACTCTACAAGTCACTCATTATTCCCTTCCTGCTAAATGGTGCAGGGGCATGGACGATGACAACATCTGATGAGTCAACGTTATGAGTTTTCGAGGGAAAAGTTCTACGGAAGATTTATGGTCCTTCGCGCATTGGCGCACGGCAAATATCGCATTCGATGGAACGATGAGCTGTATGAGATATACGAGACATTGACATAGTTCAGCAAGTTAAAAGACACCGGCTACGCTGGCTAGCTCATGTTGTCCGTATGTATGAAAACACTTCAGCTCTGAAAGTATTCGACGTAGTACCCGCCGTGGAAAGCAGAGGAAAAGGAAGATCTCCACTTTGTTGAAGAGCACAGGTGGAGAAGGACTTGGCTTCGCTTGGAATCTCCAATTGGCGCCTCATTGCGAGAAGAAACGACTGGCGCGCTGTTGTTAACTCGGGTATAACCGCATAAGCGGTGTCTGCGCCAGTAAAGAATAAGAAGTTTTATATGGCCAGTGCAGCGCCTAAATAGATAGTACGGTTACCAAGCTTGACTTCTAAAGCTTATTATCAATTAAAATTGCATTTGTTGGCTACCAAAACGAATAACACAATACCGTTCCAAAAAGAGCCGGTTATTCGTAACCAAATTCCCCACAATTATTTCGAGAGCATTTTATGCCGCTACAACAACAACAATTTTGAAAAACAAATTTTGTGCAGTTATTTTTTTAAATTCGTATTATATTTTTTATTGATATTTGTAAAAGCAATACAAAACTTTTTAACTCAAATTGTTTTTATAAGACATTTGTTAAACTAAGCCTAACGTCTAGAGTTTTACATACATATATTAAAATCGTTTATTTGCAAATTGAAATCTACACTAAAGATCATGGTGTTAAACCTTTACGGCTATATCTTAATAAAACTAACTTATCAGTTCCACTTGCACACCTTTTTCCTATAAAATTATAGGTATCAATAAAAAAAAATGCACATTAAAATTATATAAAATACTTTTACAAGAAAAATATCATTCTTAACTAGAAAAACAGACAGAAACGATCAAAATCATGCCATGGATCACACAAATCAATTTTTTACACCTACATACATATATAGGAGATTCTTAAAACTTAAAAAATGAACTTACAAAAAACCATTGTCTTACGGTATGATATATGTATATCAAAGACAATTTATTCGTTTGGCAATACTTGAGATACGCGATAGAGAATTGTATGCTTGATGTGTACAAAACTTCGTTGCAACGTTTAAAATCGTATTCTCTACCAAATTACAAAAATTTGTGTGTGTGCAATTGTGATAAAAAAAGTTTGCACTAAAAAAAAAAAAAAAACATTGCAAGGGAGGTACAAGTTATATTCATATATGTATTCCTCGCTCTAACTCATACAGTTATAAACTTTATCTATACCGGCGTACTGGCACACATTTCCCTCACATTTTAACTATGTGCCTTTCTTGGCGCTTAATTGCTAAGCGATGCCTGCAATTACTGTGCTACTGTGCTAATTTAACAAGAACTTACAAATGTATATGTATGTGTGTATATGAAAATAAAACTACTTAAAATATTTAAAAATAGAGAGTAAATGGAAGAACATTCAAGGAAGTCTTGTAAATTTTTAAAACCTACACTTTTAAAGCTTATGAAAATATGCGTTTGTTACAGTTCACCAACCATCACGTTTCTGTACTTTACGATTGCCACAACGCAAAGGCCACTTGGGTGTTTAACGTTCGAGCAACTCAAACGCCACTTTCTTTGAAACACTTTCAAATTGCACACTTAATTAAATTATGATAATAATGAATAAGACTTATAAATATACATGCATATGTTTGTTATATATATATATGTTTAGATCGTTCGAATTTGCGTGTGTTCCTTAATCGGTGACACCCAAGTGTACTAATTGTTGCATGCAACGCTGCAAATATGTGGGATCAGGGAACATATTGAACTGAGTTTTGTGATCAACACTATTCCAAATGACCACGTCTTCACGCCCTGTGGTCACCGAACGGCCAATGGAGAAGAGAAGACGTCTGTCAAAAGCGATTTTAAGGAATCTGAGTACCTTGCGACCAAGCGGACAGTCAGGTAAATAGCAGACGCGCGGAAAACCAACGGCAAAGAATGCACGACCTGGATGGGGATGTTCCTCAGTTTGTACACCAGATGCAATGCTGCAAGTAATTTTTAGTTAATTTCATTGTTGTTGTGGCAACTTAAAATGCAGGCGCTCGCTTACTCGTAAACAATTTGTATGGTGTTCTGACCTTCATGGCCGGGTAAACTTTTACTAATAATACTCCACGACATGGTTCCATTGGGTTGATTGCCAACTTTCTCGCCGTAAACAATGCCACAAACTGGACACTCAATAAAGAGGTTCTAGAAATGAAAAGTTGTGAGTATAATAACAGTAATTGCAATCAATATATATAGCATAGCCCGCTTGCTACAACTTACTTTGGACATTTCACCTTGCTGTGAAATAATCATTCCGTTCAGGCATTGTAAATGCATTAAATGTTGGCAGCGCGTCAATGCTATGGTCGGATTCTGTGCACATTGCACCAGCTCTTCCATACACATGGGGCAGGGTTGCGCGTTGGGCCACACCGGCGGTTCGGCAACCTTGACGAATCTTGATATCATATCGCTCGCCGGATCCACACCCACTATGGAACCGGCAATGGTCGATTGTTGTGCCGAGGATAATATATGTTGTTGAGATTGATGTGGCTTGGTGTTGTGTAGAGAGACACCGACGGTTACAGAGCCTCCTGCTGTTCCAACGGAGGGCGCTAAATTTAGCGAACTCGCGTGGTGCGGAAGTGGCGGGGGTGCTGGTGCACGTTCACCTAGAGAGGAGGGCGGCAGTGATGGTACAAAAACCTCATCACTGCCTAACGAACAATCTAGCAGATCGTTTACAGATATGGCGAAATTGCGACTACGAAGACTTTCTTTGCTTTCGTGCGATAAATAGGTGGAAACAGTGTCTACACTGGGGCGTCTTGTCGATTTCATACTGTTTGTGTCAGTGTCCGAAGCACGAGTGCGTGAACGTGAACGGTGCGATCCCAAACGGCTGCTACGCTGAGATTGTAAGGAACCATCTGAACAACGACTGTGGTGGCTTTTCATAGACGCAGTTAGTGGAGTTTTTGAATGTGAAAATGGCATACTCAAGTGATTTACTGAAGAAGCCACTGAATTATGTCCAAGCTGCGCCACATTTACATTGTTATTCAAATGGGGGTTGCTACTTTTTGTACTACTTCCGAATATATTCAAGTTGTTTAGTATATGGCGCAAATTAGTGGTGGACATTTCTCCATTCTTCTTGTGTGACTTGCTGCGGTGTTGTGTATGTGCATGCGAACTCGTTTGTAGGTGGGAATTGCTATGATGGTGAATTGGTTGCTGTTGGTGATGGCCATGTTGAAGATGTTGACTGGAGATTGTTGCCATTGGAGGCAACGGCTGAGGTTGTCGACTGCCATGTGACATCGAAGTCGTTGCCAACCCATTACTATGGGATGACATACGCTGCTGCAGTTGTTTTGTGTCGTTTATTTTAGCAGATGTTTTCGGGAGGGTGTTGTTCCGTTTAGTACAGAAATCATTATAGAAATTCACTGCAAAATATATGTATATATAGAGTGTGATATTCATTATTCATTCTATTACAATATTACCGTTAAGTTGCTGTGCTTGTTGAGGCGTTAATTTGACAAGAGGATATGGTGCCTGTTGTGTTCGGCGAATGCTACGGATTGGTCCATTCGGCTGACGAATTTGCGTTAGGTTACAGAAATTAATTATATAGGGTGTTCCATATCTTGTATTGCATAGATCCAGCCGCTGTTCGCCCTAGAAACATTTAACAAATTTTAAATACATTTCACACCAAACTTAAAAAATTCTCACCTTAGACCAGGCATCCTCTATTATACACTGTAAATGCATATTGAACGGATGCCAATCGCCCGGCCCCGCGCTACCCAAACGTTCCCATTTGGTACCCTTTCCAGGTGGAGAACTGGGTACATAAAACATTCGGCGAACATTAATGGTGGAAAACCCAGAGTCTTCTTCTAGCTCTTGAGTCATAGTCCGTATATTAACATAATATTGTTCAAGTTGTGGGTCGGCATCACTGAGAAGGACACGCGTTAGCTTTTTGGCATGTGCCCGCTCCAAATGTTGAGAGACATCTAAATACGAAATTAATATAATTTATAATCTACCAAATATATTATAAATTGTTTATTTACCAGGACTGTAAGGTAACCACTTGTTATTGCTGGATTCATACTCCCACACGACTACTGCGTGGGTGTTCACGTTTGCATTCGCACCACCCCCACTTCCAGAACCTCCACTTATAACGCCTACACCGCTTCCGCAACCACTAATACCTCCCCCACTCCCAACACCAACACAACCGTGACCTGCCATTAGCGAAAGCTAACCGCAAAATCGGAGAGTCTATTTCTTATTTCACCGCTGCATAACCAATTCAGTTCACAAACAAATTTATATTACTATATTGATAATTTGTGTATCAAATATAATCCAAAACGGTCATTTATTCACTCTATATATCTGCTCCCAATTCACACACTAAATGTCGATCACAAAATAAACACAAAAATAAAAATGGTGGCTCTGCATTCACTTGCACACGAAAGTAATCATTTTCTATTAATCAAACCGCTTGCTTATAATTGAAAGCAGATATCCAACAACTATAGTTAGCTAATCACTTTTTTTACAAATATGTAAAGTTTTTGTATAAATATCATTTCATTACAATCAAATCAGTGTACAATCAGAGCAGATCAATTGATCCTAATTAAAATTATACGAAAACTACAAAAAGAATGAAAGGAAGAGAGTTCAAGAGAAAACTGTCAAAGTGATCTAACAGAAACGTCTCTGTCTAAGCTCACCTTCAGCGACATCTAGTAGTCATAATTGCCTATTTTGAATTGGGGAATTTCGGCTGAAAAAATAGAAAATCATTGGTCACTTCCATCAAATACCAATAAGAAATCAAATAGTTTTTTCATAAAGAAATGTCATAACTCATACACTTCGTTTAATTTTTCTTCAAGTGAAAATTCCTATAGAATTCCGGAGACGCTTGTGTTAAAGTTGAGACTATTTCACCAAGAGAATTTAAATTGTCACATACTTATTTACTTATAAATCTATATCCAATGATACAATATCATAGATAAAATTAGTTCATGGTATATCCATCTTTGAACTTAAAATTGGATTTTCCATTTGGCTAAATATTTCAAATAGCATAAATATGTAAAAATCTATGTCTGAAATGAACTAAGGAAATGTAGTCCTTCAAAATGCAATAAATATAAAGGTTGGAAAATATATACGTATTACCCACAATATATAAATGAATTATACACATTTTCCACCGCAATACGTTTTGTTAAAAATAATACAATATTACGTGAAACGCCTTGATGGATTATTGTGTGCGAACGTGCCCCAATGATTTTACCAGAAGGTGTCGCTGTCGACTATTTATGATTTGACATTTAAGTGACACTGGTACGATTTCCGTTGTCTCGATTCCTTTACCTTTTTGACAGGCAGACGTAGAAGCAGCTCTTTTTTCGGGCCGCTATTAAAATCTGCTTTTTTCAATTACATCGCGTTTTTAAAAACAATCCAAAATGGTTGTGAAGAAGGTAAATAGTTATGTGATGTGAATTATTTAATTGTGCACGCAGTATACAAAGTGTAAATATGCTATGAATTACTGCAATCATTGCAAGCAAATATTTGTTTGTTGTATGTCGTGTTAAAAGTGATCTAATTTGCTCTTATAGCCTAGGCCAAAGAAGAAGCCAGTTACCAAGAAGGTTGCTCCAGCACCTTTGGCCGTGAAGAAGCCAGTAGTAAAGAAAGTGGTGAACCAACTCTTTGAGAAGCGCCCAAAGAACTTTGGCATTGGTGAGTTTAACACCTACATTAAAGCTCGATTTTATTATTAATATTTATTTTCCTTTATAGGTCAGAATGTGCAGCCTAAACGTGATTTATCTCGTTTCGTTAAATGGCCCAAATACATTCGTGTTCAGCGCCAAAAAGCTGTATTGCAAAAGCGTTTGAAGGTGCCACCACCAATTAACCAGTTTACCCAAACTCTGGATAAAACCACAGCAGTGAAGACATTCAAGTTGTTGGAAAAGTACCGCCCAGAGTCGGCTTTGGCTAAAAAGCAACGCTTGAAGAAAATTGCCGAAGCTAAAGCTAAGGGTAAAGATGTCCAACCCAAAAAGAAGCCTTCCTTCGTGCGTTCTGGTACAAACACCGTAACCAAGTTGGTTGAACAGAAGAAGGCCCAATTGGTTGTAATCGCTCACGACGTTGACCCTTTGGAGGTAAGTTGTCACAAATATATATATATCAAATTTTAAAAATGATGTTAACTTGAATTTCTTCAACTGAAATTGTTTTTTCTGTAATTAACAATTGAATGTGGAAACTTGACATACTGATTAAGTGTTGGCTCTAATGATTTGAGTAATGTTAGCACAGCAATGAATTAATTTTAAATATATACTTTTAATTACAGTTGGTACTTTTCCTGCCTGCACTTTGCCGTAAAATGGGTGTTCCCTATTGCATTGTCAAAGGCAAAGCTCGTCTTGGCTTGTTGGTGCGCCGTAAGACTTGCACTGCTTTGGCGTTGACCAATGTGGAGGCCAACGATAAGGCGAACTTCGCAAAGATTCTGGAGGCCATCAAGACTAACTACAATGACCGCCATGATGAAATCCGTAAACACTGGGGTGGTGGTGTCCTGGGCTCCAAGAGTTTGGCTCGTATTGCTAAATTGGAACGTGCTAAGGCGCGTGAATTGGCACAAAAACAAGGCTAAACAGCTGATGGGTGTATCAGTTAAATGTTTTTTAATTATGGGATTTTGTTAAGCATCGGGATGTGAAGACAAAATGAAAAAGTAAATAAAATAGTTTGTACTGAACTTCCATGAAGCAATATGTTTTATATCTAAAAATATAGTTGGTGGGGGGGTTTGAATTTGGGAAAATTTAATATGGGTTTGTTGCGTATCTGCACACAAGATCGCCGCTCCAGAAGTTCTCGGACAACATATAATGCAAGGAATATGACAGCTAAGGGTGCTTAAAAAAATCATTGAACTCAACAAGATTATGATGTTAAAAAAAAGTTCAATGCACCACTATCGTAATAGACATCTTATAGGAATATATGTACAATAAATTCCTGAAATCTACTCATTAAAGTTCTCAAATAATATGCAATCACCTAGCTTGTTCTTACCAATATATTGAATTCTTTGCAGACAGAATCGTTCAAATGATATAGTCTTCGAAATAAATATTTTTAATTTAATATTTGAGTATTTATTTAAAAAAATTACCAAAAAAATCGATTTACCTAAAACCTGATTTATGAATACCTGCTCTTTCAGATCTGAAACATCATCACTATTTTGATATCGGCCAAAAGTATCGATTTCAGTAACCGGTCTTTTCACCTGTGATCCTATTACTTTCGAATGCATCTCTGTGATGTACCACACCAACAAAACAATAGATACGGAAGCGAATGCATTCAGTTGCGTATTTCACGGGAGTGTCTTACTTTTTTAAGTTATTTCTTTGATTTTCAATCAGCTATTGGAAATAATAGAGTGTCAAATATAATCGAATTACTATAAAAAATAAGTGAAAGATTATTCGAAAAAGTGCAAAAAATGTGAAGAAATTCGGTATGTACTTTGCTAAATGTGTGTGAAAACGGAGTGCTAAGCAAAAGTCGGCGAAGAGCAACACAAAGCAAAGCCAACCATTCGTTCATTCGGTGGCTGGAACCGTTCATCGTGGTTGGCAATTTGCATTTCGATTGAGTCGTACTTCGGGCTTTAATTTTTTTCTATTTACAACTACACACGATACAAATAATGTAATAGAAATATAAGCGCTTTACGATAATTAGCACAACAAATAAATTAAGAAATACATGGCTTCTGGTTTTCAGTAGGAGCCGTACAAGACGTGCAAGAAAATACTCCTTTCTATAAGTGCATTTACCTAGCTATATATTGGTTCTCTAAAAATGGGTGCAGAGTTACTTTAGAAAGAAATTTGTTGTCTTTTACATTTTTCGTATTTTCACTTTTACTGTAGCGGAGGGCGCTTAGAAAGTGGCAGTGAACTTTTATATAAATTAGTAAACTAGACAGTTTAGGGTTGATTGCATGTTGTTTGTTGGATGTATTTGCAATACAGTGGTCAATGAGCGAAGCGCAGCATCAGTGGCCACTTTGCAATCCACTTTTGCTAGACTACATGTGGGCGTCATTGAAAAAGAAAGAAAACTTGTAAGAAGACTTTGGCTGCATTGTTATGACTTATGCGTGGCATATCATCTTTCTTATGTTTGCAGTCAAACATATGTTTGTGACAGTATATGAGCACCTCTACCTACATACAACACTTCGGTTGTGAAAAATATATTCTTTTGTTTACGTATCGACATACATATTTGAATAGATTGCAGCAGTATGATGCACAGAGCGACATGCAAGAGATACAAGGCCAACAACAAGCACTGACATTGTAAATACTGTAACGATTTGCAAATAATTTGTTACAGAAATAAATTAAAAATTTGGTTAACAATTTAAAAAAGAAAAAAATAAAATAATATCGCAAAAAAGTCTACGAAAATAATAAAATGAGTGTATTTAATGATTTCCAACGACTGTGGATGCAACGTTTTCCACAGAGTTCACTATCAGATGCGTGGGAGCAAGATGTGAGAGCCAGCTTAGAACGACACAAGTTAAAAATTGTTGAATTGACAAAAGAATTGGAGCAAGAGCAACTTTATGTTGAATATTTGGAGCGCTTACTGTCAGACGTTGAAAAGTTTCGTGAATCTGGAGGAGATCCAACTTCTTTGTTCGAAGCTGCTAGCACATCTAATACAACACTGCAAGCCGATACTGATTCAAACCAGCTTAGTGGAGAGGATGCTTGTGCAATTAATATATCGGTAAGAATATTTATTATACAAAAATATTATATGTTAAGTACACATATACCCAAAATTTGGACATCACTATGTTAAATTAGGAGAACTTCAAAAAATGTAAATTCTAAATAGTTTCTACAGTCCCATTTTATGATCTAATAGTAAAAACGTAGTAGAGTTTAATTGATAATGCACACTAATTTCTCAAGTTCAGAACATCAAACATATTTTATGATTTTTAATAGAAACGAATAGAATCTTAAAGGGATACTGCTAATTTTTTGGCTTCTTTCAAACTCGAAATTTAAATCTAACGAGTATTTATACATATTATTCGTTAATTTTGAATTAAATCCTACTGCAATATATAAAAACTGTATACATTACTAATCTAAAATAACAGAATTATAATTCTCCATATGTATTTTATAAAATATATTATCAGTGAACACCACTAGTCATTATAAAAAATTGAGATTAGGACTTGTAGGAATATGAACTTCTTGATTGTTATGAAAACATTTGGTTTACAAACTCTAACCCTTGTTGGATTCAAGTAAACTGGCAAAAATAGGAAAGCAGAAAATATGAGCAAGTGTTTTATACAGAGAATATTTCCTTATCAACACCAAGCACTTGTTCCCTTTATATTGCTGGAACTACCATTTACTTAACCGAAGGCAAGGCAAAGCAAAAATGAAAAATTCCAAATAAAAGTAGCAAGTAAAAACCGCAAACGCTAAAAGTAAAACATTATTTAGCTCATATTTTTCGCTAAACAAGGTTAGTAAAAAGTTGTCGCAGTCGCGCACAAGCAGCAGAAGCAATAACGGTGCGATTTCACGACAACGACAAATGAAAAATGGCAAAAGAAGTTTGTTATCTTATCACAACAAACGCGTAAGCAGTTATCGGCCACCAGTGCCACAATCACGACACTCACTCAGCACTGGAGATCAGCCACCCGACGCTGCCCACACTCCATGCCACCACAAAAAAGAGTATTGTAGTAGTAGCGCAATAGTCTGCAACGTAGGCGAAAGACAAACACGGAGCGCGTATTTACAGAAAACGTTTCGATAGTTTTTAAGATACAAAGAACTTTTCCAAAAATACCAATACATAGCATATCACGTATTTGGTAGTTTTATCTATAAGAAGGCACTAATCGCAAACACTGACTCCTACAAAAGCGTACGGAAACGCACTCCTATTTGCTTAAAAGGCATCACGGTGCGCTAGGTAGTGCTCCTTTAATTGGAAAACTTTACAAGGCTTTCGGTGCATTTGCAACTTGTGTCAGCCTGACAACGGGAAAAAACAAAAAATGTGTAATGAAAACAAAAACTCGATTATGAAAACAACGTGACGTAGTAAGAAGTGAGAGAAATCCAGAAATTACGTAAAAGCGCGTGTTGCAACGCCAACAGTGACTTTTAACTCACCAATTTAGTTTTTGTTGAGGGGCGAAGTGCGTTGGGCAATGAAACTTGCAGTGTCGCTGGACGTGTAATTGTGTGTGGGTGAATCGTGCGGTGCGCATCTACCACTCGAAACGAGAGAAATAAACACAAAGTGCAAAGCCAACTCCCTAATATTACGGAAAACAAGAAACAGAAAGTAACCAATAAAATAAAAGTTAAATAAAAATCTCATCGAAAACGCATACAAAGACAAAGACGCCTACTTTTAAATCATATACTAGTCATAGTGTTTGTACCGTGCAGCTGCTGCAATGTCATCCTTCAAGGAAAAATTTAAACTGTGGACAAGAGGGGTAAACTTTGAATCGATTCTTTCAAGGGAAAATAAATGTTACTACTATCTTAGAATGAAAAAGATGTTACATTAAGTACTTGCCATGTTAAAGAGGGCATAGAAAAGTAAAATCGGTTGTAACAATACTTTTTTCAGTTCATATAAATTATAGACTATAATATAATACATGCCCATACATACATATGCATATATTTATTTCACTATCTTTGTTTTGAACGTCAAATATAGGTACTTTGAAATGTACTTGTATGAGCGTGTACTGATATACTACCATGTATTTGTACGATATTCATAGGCGTTTCAACGCCAGTGTCGGTATTTAGCCGCCACATTCAACCAGTCACTTGCTCGCTTTGTGAATCACAATATCGTTAGCATTTAATAACCACAATACTTGCTCACTCATTCATAGAATAGTTTACATATTGCTTATTTGAGTATTAATTCGTCTTGCCGTATGCCTTCATCACAATTAGATTTGTCCAAAATAAGGATTCCTGATTGAATTGAATGTATTAATCGACACCCGGCTTGAAAGGCATGATGACTTAAGCCTGTGCTCTTTTAATTAGTGCAAAATTTCTTTAAGCATTTATAAGTATTTGTGTGATCATTAGTTTCAAAAGTTTTTAAAGTACTAAAGCTTATCATTAATTAATTTTTATTGCATTATTATTAACTTTGATGATTTTATACATCATCGCGTGCATTTATACATACGTATATTACACTTACGTGTCTACATATGTGTACATACAAGTATGTCAGTGTACATAAGTATTTAACGTGTATTTTTCGTTCCTTGTAAAAGGTAGTTATGGCATGCACATTGAACAAAGTAATATACTTATTTCACATGATCATTGTAGACATACATTATTCTCACACACATTCCTATTCATATGTACTTAAAGATACACGAATATTTAATACTGATCACGGTTAGTTGTAATAGTTAGCCCCCGTACTAGCTGTCAACACCTCTGCCATCTTCAACGCAAATTCGTGTGCTGCATTTAATCATTTTACAAAAATTCATTTTCAATTGACTTTCGTTTATTCCTCGTTATTTCGTTGTGCTTTTTAATTCCATACCTAATTTTATGCATTCGCCTAGCTATGTCAAATGTATGCTAGGTGCGCCGAGTGACCACGCTAAATTTCTATATAAAAAATATCTTTTATTAGGGCTTTTTTTAAATTTTATTTGTTTACACTCCAATGCATAAGCTATCTTTTATACTTGGCTTCTCATGTCGGACACTACGGCTTAAGTGCAACTGATAGCATGCGCATAGTATATCCACCAAGTTGCTTAGAGTACAGCAGAGTATATGGAAACATATTCCAGAGCTTGAAATTATTTTATAAGTAAAAGCTGTGGATAAAAAGTCAACAACTTGTTTTGATGGAGCACACATTTAAGTTGATTTTTTTCTATTGTATCCATAAACATATGTAACTCATATTATGAATGCATTCAAATGTTATTGGACAAATTGGGGAGTTCTACAAGGTTTA
Source organism: Bactrocera zonata (assembly GCA_037783105.1). Taxonomy (NCBI): domain Eukaryota; kingdom Metazoa; phylum Arthropoda; class Insecta; order Diptera; family Tephritidae; genus Bactrocera; species Bactrocera zonata. The sequence continues at coordinate 96,439 of JBAWJQ010003923.1, forward strand.
AGCCACCTCCGCAGTTTACCATAAGACAAAACAAAATCCTATCTGCCTCATCAAAATTTTCATGGTTATTGTGTTATAATAAATTACAAAAATGTGTTTAGTTTTGTTAATTAATTTTTATTTTAATAGAATATAAATATAAATGACTATGTAATTGTTATACTGTGATATGATCATTAAATTTGTATAAAGTTTTTATTCTCAACTTTGACCTCTGCAGAAAAATATATTATTCCATTTCAAAATAAACTCTAATTATAACTCTTCCTGATAGGTGTTTGGAGTTCCTTTTAAACAAAAGTTTATTCTAAGCTTAAATATTTTCTTTAATTACAATTTTGTTTTGCAGAAATCAAGTTTAAATTTACGTGAAGCCAGCAATGATAACAAAGACAAAAACAACAGATATTCACTCAATACTGACAACAAATATGTTGAGGGTGTCGGCGGCAGTAGTATCAACACTAGTAGCATTTCCAAAATCAGCTCGGGATCTGCTGAAACCGGTGCCGGCAGCACCAAAAGTACCAGTGGAAAACAAAGTTTTGAACAAGAAGACAAAGATATGGGCACTGAAAAGGATACTCGTCAGCAAAACGAGAATGGTGCACTACATAAATGTATAAATGAGTTGGCTGCTTCGTTTGGAACAAATTCTACAACTAGCGATAATGACGCGATCCGTCACTTACCTTTGGAAGATATTGAAGAATCTGAAATAGCACCTTCTGCAGAAACTGTACAGAAACCATTAAAAACAAATGCACAGAAGGCATCACACTTTGTTACTGTAATCGAGGTGAAAGAGAGCAAAACGAATATGGATGCCGACTTGGATAGTGGACTGGAAGGAAGTGAGTCAGTGCAGAGCACAACGACTCCAACTCTGAGTAGTTTCGATCGTAAAACTTCAACCAAAGTTGAACCGACAGCGCCACCATTATCCCCTGCATTAACGTCGCCTTCAATGTCAGCTTCATCGTATGCAGCACATGCCGACAATAAAAAGAAAATGCCGCCAAGGTATGAATTAACTGCATTACACTAAATTAAAGTTATTATTTTATATTTAATTTTTTTTCAGACCGCCTCCCAAGAATATCCGACGCGTCGAGCCACCCACAATACCGGGTCAACTTTCGTCGTCTCCAAAACGCGATACACCTTACATTGGTAGCAGTATGCCCTTACCTAGCGCATCTGGCAATTTGTCTTCATCTGATAGTCCTGGTAATTCACTTGAACGCAATTTAAAACCATCAGCCATTTTGCGGCAAAAATCACCAGAATCTGTGGAAAGTAAGGCGCTTACATCCAACAGGAAAACGACGTCGGATTTGGGGAAGTTTAATCCGCCTGATTTGATGGAAGAATTGGGACGTAAAGTTGGCAAATCGGAAAGTCTTGAAAAAACTAAGCGGTCGGAAATGGCAATAACACAAAGCCCTACTGGCAGTTTAGGACGAACAGTTTCTATACAAAACCGAAACGTTACAGGTGGTCGTACCAGTGGCACTGCGGTGGGTGTATCACCCACCGGAAGCTTGAGTAAACCTTCAAAGCTAGCTGTAGCAGATAGTTCTTCAACAAATAGCTTGGAAAAGAAATCACATTATTCACTTCAAGCGGCTGACGCAGAAAATAGCCAAACTCAAGTTGTGGGCTCAAAGGAATCCCTAGCATCACAAGGCATATCTGAAATTGTGAGTAAAAAATTTGTTGGGTCAGGTTCCTATTTGATAATTATCTATTTGTAAATTGCATAAACATTTGTTATTGAACCATTTTTTTTTTCCAGATTAAAAGCTACGAATCAGTTTCATCTTTGGGCTCTGATTGTGCAAAGGTTGCAGTGGACAATGAACCGTATTATGACACAGTGCCGCTGGATAACGGCGAAGGTGAATATGTTTACATCAAACCAGGCGGTAACGGTTCATCGTCTAGTCGCGATGACCTCTCCACACCAGGCAGTACGCTTCCAATCGGTTCTGCCACACACCTAAGCAGTCAAGCGAGTGTGACAGACCCTGAATCACCTGGACGCAGCTCAAATTATGTGAACATTGATTATTTTCTGCAGTAAGTAAAAATGACATAACCCTACCAAGTACCGTTTATCATAATAACACCAAATATTATTTTGATGTAGTCAAAGCAATGAAACACGTTCAAGCTCTTTGGACAGCGATGGAGAGTACGAGGGGCCACCAATAATGCGAACTATTTCCCATGACGAGCAAAATTCACAAACCCCTAGTGCTTTACGCAAGGTAATCATTTCTGTTCACATTCATATTATCAAAATATAAAGTTCACATCATATTTCCTCATATATACACATATTTTTACTTACATACCGGGACATGTATTAGTTGTTATTAAAATATATGTTCCAAAAATGATCAAATATTAATTTTAAAAGTATAGATGAATACATGCATAACCAATACATACAAATTAACGCACATTCACCTTCTGACTGTACATAACCAAACAATTACAGTAAACAGAAAATTCGAAACCTATGCAGACTTTTTATGATAACCGCGTATACTCGAAACTTGCAATATTAACAATTAATTTTTATGTGTTAGAATTTAGAGAAATAATTTCATCTAAAGGCAAATCCGGCGCAGCCTTTACTTTTCTATTTATTCCTACTAACTTGAATATAACATCCAACACATCAATTTTTTGATCTAGTATTTTTGGAACATATACTTACTGTACTAAAATTGAAATATTTTTAACATTTAAACATTATTTCTTTACACTTACTAACTGTGGATTTACCATTTTATTTCTAAAATTTTTCCCCAACAGAATTTAGTTTCAGCAATACTAGTGAGTATTTAATGTGTAAAATTTTGATTATAGCCATAATTAATAGATATGCTTAATACATAAGTAACTCTCTCATTCTCACTTGAAAAGTAAAACAATAATATAATCATTTTTAAAAAAGTACTGACTGAAATTGTAAATTTGAAATTGGTAAATCACTCTCGACTGGTTAAGTTTAATATAAAGTGCATTTCATTTATTAATAAAGTTGCTTCAAAAGTGCTGGTGACAGCTGTTGTGATAATCTGAACTTCCTGTTCATGTTACGATTATAATAACTGCAGAAATATAAACAAAAGCACAGTAAACTATAATATACTAGTTCATACGTCGGTAATACGAAACTTGCTCTACACTTTTCCAGGTCTCTGGCAATGCACGAGGCGCTAAAATACGCTCTATATTGAGTAGTATTATACAAAGTGAAACAATATACGTGGAATGCCTCAACAAAATGATACAGGTGTGGTATTTATTTACCTAATTAACATATAACCATATTAATTATTATTTTTCGCAGTATAAGAGAGCAATTCATGCCACACTGGGTACATCACAGCCTGTGATCAAGGAGGAAGAGGAGAATACGATATTTTTTAAAATCGACGAACTTTATGATGTGCACACACAATTTCTAAACGATTTGAAAACGATAGCGGCGCACGAAGGAGGAGACGTTCTTATTGGTGAACCCTTCAAACGTCTCGCAGACAGTTTTAACTTGTATAGCGCCTTCCTGCACAACTACGGCCAGGCAATTGATACAGTAAAGAAGTGCAGCGCTAATAATCCACAATTCAAACAAATTGTCTCAACGATTGTCGTAAATTTACATACCGAACAGTCGCTTACACTGGAGGATTTGTTGCATAAACCCGTGGCGCGTGTACAAATCAATGCTTTAGTCTTCAATGACTTGTTGCGCGAAACACCACCCAATCATCCGGATCATCAGCCATTGCGACAGGCACAGAAGACCATACACTTGTTCCTGAAGCAGTTCAATGTGGTGAATCAGCGTTTGTCTACCGAATCGAATAAAAATCTGAGACGCATGGTGAAGAATTCGTTCATTGTTGAACTGGTTGATGGACACCGTAAGTTGCGGCATCTCTTCTTATTCAATGATGTGATCGCCTGTGCCAAGTACAAGGCATCCGGACGTGACCGAATTGACTATGAGCTGAAATGGTTTATACCGCTGAAAGATGTTGTGGTGTTCGAAGAGGCAGACGCCAGTGCTGACCTCAAAGAATCTAGTCCTGCAAATATATTGCAATTGAAAACGCAAGCGTGCACAGTACGTGATCAATTATTGCTCGAAGAGAAGGACGATAAAGGACGAAAGTCCAATGGTTTGCGTTCGGGTGATAAATATCGCCGCAAATTGGCTGACTTAGAGTCGCAGCTGGTATTGGCCTCGCCGAATTTAGTCTTCCGCATTGCCAATAAAGCAACCAATAAAACAATAACATTTTTCTTGAGTTCTGATTTCGAGCGCACGCAATGGATTGAATCTATACTGTCGCTGAAGGTTAGCAGAGTACAAATGTACTTGTTTTTTGTTTACACATTTTCATTTGATATTTTAAATTTGGCTTTTCTTGCATTCTAGCAAACCTGCAACATACCTGGAGCGAACACGATAAACGCTTTAGAGGTGCACGCTTTTATCGTTGCCATGCAGAAAGGTATGAAGACTGAAATGGGTTCATATCTGATGCGAAATACCAATGACGAGAGTCTACTAGTTGGCGATCTGCATATGACAGTGCACGGTCTGACGGGTCTTGACCAGCCTGCCGATTTGTACATTTGCATAGAAGTGGATTCGTATGGCCACTATTTCCGCAAAGCCACCACGAAAATGGTGTGTCGTAGCTTGAGCCCACTTTGGAATGAAAGTTTTGTATTAGAGCTTGAGGGTAGCCAGAATGTACGAATTTTGTTGTATGAAGCGCATGAACGTCCTAAGTTACGAGCCAAGCACGTCTTAAAAGTAAGTCATAAAAGCAATTAGGTTATTCAGAAAATTTAATTGATATCTTTGCTAATAACTTCATTACAGCTTAGTCGTAGTTGGTTGCAGGAGACACCATTGCCGCGTATACTAAAACTTGGCGAGACCATAACTCTGAATACCACACTCCGATTTGTACCCGGCGAAGTGACTTTACGACGTGTGCCAACTTCAAAGCCGGGTGCGCTCTTTGGTGCCAAAATGAGTCAAATTTTAAAGTAAGTAGGAAGCATTGCGCTCAGTTATATTTCAGTAAAATGATTTCGCACTTAACACAGGCGTGAGAAGCGAGACATTCCATTCATTATCAGTGCCTGTATCCGTGAAGTAGAACGACGCGGCATGTCTGAAGTGGGCATTTATCGCGTGAGTGGCTCCGCTTCCGATTTGGCCAAATTGAAGAAGTCTTTCGAAACCAGTATGTGATCTATAATCTGCAATTTTAATAAAAACTATTACTAATTATGTTTGCTTTTCTTCTAAGATGCCTATGAGGCCGAACAGCTGCTGAAAGATGTGGATATACACTCAGTTACGGGTATTTTGAAGTCATATCTGCGAGAGTTACCCGAGGCATTATTTACCGATGCTCTCTATCCGAAATTTTTTGAAACGTTCAGCGCTTTCAGCAACAACAACGAGACGGCGCGTATAAATGAACTCATAAAAGTATTTGAAGAACTGCCACAGGCGAATAAAGCATCTATAAATCATATATTGGATCACTTAATTCGGTATGTACAGTCAGTTTGAAAACAATATTTAAACATATATATATTAAATATATAGAAAGGTGGAAGCAAAAAGGTCTTCTCAATAATTGTTCGCGTCCTTCAATTTTAGGGTACATCATCAGGAGGCCGACAACAAAATGTCGCTGCACAATTTAGCTATGGTCTTCGGTCCAACGTTACTGCGGCCCGGTCAAACGCAAGCTAAACAGAAAGACTTGCTAGCCTCCAGTACCGTAGATGTCATGGCCCAAGCAGGCATACTCTACTGCTTCCTGCAGGCGCGTATTAAAAAGGATTAAAATATTAACTCATAGGCAAAGTGAAAGTGACTAATCAGAAATATTGTAAAATGCATATATTTTTGTAGCAAGCAAAGGGCCTTTGTATGCATACGCATAACCTGCGTGAGAGAAATTATTCTTATAACTACGTAGCTTCCATTGTATTTATACAGGCATATGCAAAACGGTACCAAACGCCGACACTTCGCTATTGCGCAGATGGTGAAGGAAGCGGAAGAGTTGACGAAATATTGCAAAAAAAAATGAATCAAAGAAATTAAGGACATTGAAAAGTTTCCCTAGGGTGTATGCAGCAAGAGAGAATTTTTGGCAGATGTGTGCCGAAAAATATAATTTTTATAGTCGATACATATACAATATTAACAAATGAAACAAAACAAACAAAAAAAAAAAAAAAGAATTGATTAAAACGCACTCTAATGATGCTGGAAGTATCGAAATATTATAAATATATCTATCTACACTGCTCCATACCATAGATTTGCACAGCTTGTACTATCACGGAAGCTTATTAAAAGTTAGACAAAATTTAAAATTTTGTCAGTTTACAAAAACAATACAATAGAACATATACACATTAATACAATACTTAAACAGGAATACATTTAGCTGCTCATTAAGCGTTTCGTAATGTTTATGAATTATTACTAATAATTTTCATTATAAAAAAAGCAAAAAACTATAACGCTGGAATCCTGTTATTTACCCCTGTGTAAATGATAAATAATAATGAAGTTGCAAGTACCGTAATTTGAGGAAATTTAACGTTAACTTTCCTGTCCATAAATATAGCAGATGATTCAGCATGTAACATATTGCCAGACTCAATTATCTTCGTGTACTCCATGTTATAAATACTTATTTCATTTCTCTACTCCGAAAATAAGGAGTTTCTACAATTAAAACGTATTTTACTGTGCTCTGTTTCATTTGCATTGTTAATTTTAATATTTGAATTAAGTTAAATGAGTTTTTAACCGGCCCCTGGTAATAAACGTTAATGAATATGTAATGCTGAAAACATTAATCAAAAGTATTCAAGAATCAGCTTAAATTTAGTTGATTTCTAAAACCATGTTGTGGTTTATTATGTTTCCATAATAAACTTAAAATTCCACACAAGTCGGGTCTACATGAGTAAACGGGGATATATAGCCGGTTGTTGTTGTTGTAGCGGCAGAATTCTGCCGAGTTGACAGTCCTTGGCCGGATAAAAATCCGGGTCCGTTCCGGTTACGTAGACCCGACTGTCGTGGGAACGGATATATAGCCGGTCAGACATGTCACCTCAATAGCATTTCTCTAAACAGTTTTAAGTTGTTACAATAACACCAATAGTAATTGTATATGTATTGAAAAACAGCGATCTGAACAGTTGCCATATTAGGTTGTTTAAATACTTCAAAGTCAATGAGTGTGTACATTTCGACACCACCGTTAATTATGCGTTTTCCTTAATTTACTGCTGTTCAACTAAAACACTTCCATTTTTCCGGCAATCATCTAGCGTTCTTAGTTTCAATAATTTTTAAGCAATGAATGGACTACAATGACTTAGTCTGTGGTCGCTTACATTTACCTTATAATGGTTACTTATCGACCCTTTTGAAAGGATGCGAAGAAATATATTAATTCAAAATAAATAAAAAAATGACGTAGGCTAAAACAATTTAATTTATTTTTTACCTGTATGTAAAATTATATGATGCTTATTTACTTTATAGTTTATCTAAATACAAATATATGTATTTTGTAGCGCAGTTATACAAAAACAAATATATTATTATTAAACATACTTATTAAAGTAATTTGTGAATTTTATTCTCTTCTGTTTATTCGTCATCTTCATCCGCATCCTCCAAATGTTCGCTAGTATTGAACACAGATTTTCTACTTCGTTTGACATTATTTGTACTGGCATAGTACTCAGTTGCGGTACGTTTGCGTATTTCTTCCACGTCGTCGTCATTGAGAGATGCCCATTCCAGCACCAATCGTCTGCCGTATAAATGCGTACTTTGGCTAAGCGCTTCGAATGCCTTTTTGGCGTCACTTTTTGTAATGAAATCCACAAAACCGAAACCACGATGTGAGTCTGCGCCCGGCGTCATTTTCTTTGGTAAGCGCACAGAACGCAATTCACCAAACGCCCTATAGAATGATGAAACGATTTTATTAGCGTATTCGTATTCATGCAAATGTTTGTTATGCTTACTTGAAGATTTCGCGGACTTCCTTTTCTTTCGCCTGGAAAGGTATGTTGCGTACAAGAATTTTTGTGCCTGTTTGTTGTGTTTTCACCAAATGTTTACGAGGCATATTAGACGAAGTTCTAAATATGAAAAAACAACATTATTGAATGGCTAAAAAGTGTAAAGATTTCGTATTTACTTTAGTATTCGATCGCTTCGCTTCAGTTCCACCTGATTCCCGTCGATTTGTGTGAATTGCATTTCCTTTAGAGCTTTCTCTGTTGTAGCAGCCAATTTAAATTGTATGAAACCATAACCCATTGAAACTTGAATACGTGGATTTTTAGGATCTTTTCGCTTTGCTATTTCTACAGTGTGTATTGGTCCTAAGTGCTTGAAATGATTTTGTATCGTATCTGGGACGGTTTTGAAATTCAAATTACGAAGGAAGAGTGTTGTATTTGGTTCAGGAGCTTCGTTCATTAAATCTTCCTCAATATTAAAGTTTTCATCTTCAGCTGTTTTGCTTTCGAGGTTTTCATCGGCATTTAATTGTGTTGTTGATTCAGTTTTTAATGCTTCCTGTGTTATCGTTTCATTATGACTGCTGACTTCTTCCTCTTGTTTTGGAATAATAGGTTCTCCATTTAACGTTGTCGTGAAAGTTTGTTCCGGCGCCCACTCCAAGTATAATGGTACATTTTTAAATTTGCTATACGCTAATTTTTTGAAAGCTTGTTTCGCCTCTGATGGGTCACAAAACTCTATCAGTGCAGTGACACCACTGGGTGGCAAAACGAGTCGCCCGATTGGGCCAAATTTCGCGAATATTGGCGTTAATTCTGTCACTGTCGTATCAGCTGGTAAATTTTTCGCTAAGATAATTGTTTTAGAACGCTTCACTGTAGGGGCATCAAAAACACTTAGCCGCACTCCGTTCTCTTCAAGGAAATTTTTCATTTCAATGACAATTTGTGTTTCTCCTAAGGCAATACGTACTGCCGCACTGGAACCTCCCTCACTTGTGTCTAAAACCTTAAGTATATAAAACAAAGAAAAAAAACATAAGAGGAAATAAATATTAGAGCATAAATAAGCGTATGTTACCTTTTCTTTAGTGGTGGAGAAACGTTTAGCTAAAATTTCCGCCACCGCATTTGCACCTAAAAATAATGTATTCCAATTCCCACTCTGTTGTGCTGATTTCTTCAGCTTTAAAGCTTTCTTTTGTTTAAACGACAGAGCTGGGTCATTTTCATCACTTTTTGGATCGTCATCCCTGCCTTTTCCTGGTATTAGATGTAATAGCCGACCGTGAAAATCGGTGCCATCCAATTTGTTAAAAGCTTGCAAGGCATGTTCTGGCATAACGAATGTGACTGTGCCAAAACCCTTTATTTGACGAGTTATGGTATCTACGGGCACATTAATCTCAGCAATGGGTCCGAATTTTTCAAACAAATTTTGAAGATCATCTTCTGTAACTGTGTAAGCCAAGTTACGGAAGAAAATACGACCCGATTCAGCTATTCCTTCTTCATTTTGTGTACTCTGTTCTTGCTGAGCCCATTTTGGGTTTGTTGGTTTTATTTTATGAAGATCCGTTGTTTTCTCCCCCTTCTCTACTTTCGATTTTGTAATTTTGTTTTTCTCGGTGAAATCGGAAAAAAACACTTGTTTTCCTTTTATGAAACTTTTATTTTTAAGCATAGCTTTTACCATTTCCTTTTCCGTTTTAAAGCCGACATAGCAGAAACCATGAACATTTGTAGGTAGCCGTACAGAATATGGTTTTAACGGTTTAAAAAATTTCAAGATCTCTTGGCGTTTCGCCTTGTAAGGAACATTGTGTATTTTAATAGTAAACAAATCAAGCCCAGCTTTCGTTTTATCTTTTTTATGATTCGCATTCGTTGATTTTGCCATAAGGTTTTTCATGTAATCAAGATCACTAATTGGCTTTTCTGCTAATTTTCCTTCATCTTCATCACCATCTCCATCTTCATTACTGTTCTCATCATCACCTTCGACATATTCAGTTCTTTTCGCCTCTGTGCGGATTTCCTCCTCAGTTGTATTTTTATCTTGCTCGCTAGGTTGTGAAGCTTCTCCGGCGTCATTTGCCCATAAAGTGCGCTTCTTATCGTGTGCACTCATGAATTCTTGAAAATCAGGATCATCCTTATGTTTACTTATAATTTCATCCACCACATTGGACGCTTTTTTTCTGTTATTTTTGTCATCCTTTTCCTTTTGTAATTCTTTCTGCATAGTCTGTGTCTCAGCTTTTCGAGCATTTTTGCTACGTGCTAGCGGCTTATCCTCACTGCCAAGCGCAGCACACACTTCGACCTTGATACGGCTTGTTTGAATACATATGTTATTGAAGTATTTTATAGCTTCTTGCGCCTCTTCTTCACTACGATAACCGATGAAGCAGAACTGGCGGAATTTTCCGTCTGGTGTATATTTGAGCTGCATATCCGTGATTGTACCCTTCGTACCAAAGATACTGCGCAGCTTTTCTTCGCTGATCTAACATAGCAAGAATATTACAGGATCAATATACTCATTTAATATCTTATTGCATACTTACATTCTTTGGTAACTGCTTTACTATAATTCGTGACATTTTCTCTTCAATTTTTAAATCAAATATTTTAAATTAAAAGTGGAAATAAAATAAGCAAGAACCGCATTGTTTATATTATGCACCGCACGTGAAATGAAATGTCATAATTTAGTGCTGCCAATATTTTTCTTTAAAAGTGTATAAAGAATGGACAAGACTTTCTCACTATTGGGAAGAAAATTATCCTGTTCATTTTAAATAAGAAATTTCAATCCATACACAAATAAAAACCTTTTTTTATTCATACGAAAATACATAAACATATATTTTTAATTTGTAAATTTGAGAAAAATACGTTATTTAGTTATTTGAAATAGCAACCCTTTGCACAGCTGATCAGAAAATTTTGATTTGACAGAAAAAAGCTCGCGAAAGAAAAAATAATACGAAGTACGAAATTATATTCGAGACTAAATTGTGTGTTTATTTAAAGAACTAATTGAAATCCTTGACGCCTACTAGGGCAATAACATATCCAGGATTTGGGTAATTCGTCCACATTTCGAAAATAATTGTTAAGGCTTGTTGGATTATAACGACAATCAAGTGATTGCGAATCGTAAGGATTCTAATGGTAACGTCACAATAGAAGAAGTTAAATAATAATATTTATATTAATGCTTTGAAAAGAAAACAAACGCTACGCAATAAATAGCCGAAACAAATATTTTAATGTCACTTTCGCTATTGCGATGTCTAAATCGGGGGGGAGGAGGGGTCCTAAATGTCACTAATAACGCTACTAAGCTATCACTGCCACCATCGTCGTCAACGCCAATCGTGGGTGTTTCAAGCACTGCACATTATTCGCGACGTAGTGACCCCAAAAACCTTGATAGCGTTTTCAAGGTGGTAAAGTCTAAGGCGCGTGTTGAAGGTGATATTAAAATGGGAAGTATCTCAATGACAACATACAAGTTTTTATTTCTTTTAGATGACTCTGATTTTCTTGGTGGCGAATGTGGACCGAATTGGGAATTGCTTGCTCCTCGGGGGAATCGCTTCTATTTTCCCAACGCAGTTGGACCAGCGTGGCAAAGTGCGTCAACAACCATCAATTTAGAAGCACCACTGGAGTCAATTGTCGATTTCGATGGAAAGGTAGTAATCTGTGAATATATCCATTTAGATACTCAAATGTGACTCCATTTGAAATATTTTTTAGAATGCAAAACAAACTGCTATGCTACAATTTACTGTCGGTGAATGCCCCTCACTAATAAGAAAGTCATTACACGAACTTTTTCCAGCTCCTGAGGTAGTTTCTAGTGAGAAATTAGCATTAATGACATTGCGTTTTTCAGGCGATAACGAGCAAGGGGCAAGAAAGGTAATTGAAACTATGATTATTAATACAAAAATACTGAAATCTTATAACGTTTGATCAGTTTGTTTTGGCGGCACGCGAAATTACGTCAAGGCTTCGCTTGCATGGGTATTGGGCTGATTTTATGAATCCATTCAGCGGTAAACCCTTTTATTCATGGGCAAATGGAAAAAATCTCTATAAAGTTGACGAACGATTTAGAGGGATTAATATGAAATTGATAAAAAAGAATCACTGCACCGTAATTAGCACCGAAGACGGCGATGCTACATTTTCTGGAGTCATATACACGAATGCGCCATGTGATTATTTGCAAATCAAATCGCTTATTGACGAACAAGTATAGCAGGCTAACATTGCCCTTACAAACTGAAAATTCAAAATTGTTATAAGTTTCATTAAATAAAATAAAATTTTGTTTTAATGAAATTTTTGTACACATGTTTCTGGGAATGAAATCACCAATAGTGATTACTTTTTAATCGTTCTTTAACCGTCTAAAGTTTTTCCATGTCAATGTTTATAAATTTAAGTGTTTATTTTGTAGCCACTTTTTCACAGTGTCTTTCGATTTCCTTCAATTTATTAATTAGTAACTGCATTTCCTCAGTGCTACACACGAATTCAACAATAGTTTCTCGTTCCCCATTGGTTTCATTATAACGGCCAAGATTTACATGAAAACTCACTTCGCCTGAACTACAGTCAGAAGTAGATGAGCGAACATCTGACATAATGCGCCATTGCACATCAGTAATATGTGGAAAATCACTCCCTATTTTCAATTGACGAATGGTTAGCTCTTTTCGATGATCGTCATAGGTGCGGACCAATTCCTCTAATATGGTTGATTGGATTTCACATTTTTCCAAAAATGCTCGCAAACTCCCAGCATCAGTTCCGTGTTTGGTAGCTATCGCTAGTAAGGTTACTACCGCATATTCACTAAGTTTCGCTTTATCTGCGTTCGTTACGTAGATATCCGGTACGGATGGAACACCTTTATCAAAGAAAACATTCCGTAAATACTGTTAAATTTCAGCTAATACATACTCACTTGCTTCAGGAGAGAGTGTATGTTTCAGTGTGTTTGCTATTAGCTTTTTCGAAATGTCTATATTTATATCTGTGCCCAACTGCTGAAGACCCTTTATCACAGGATCGGAAAGCTTAAGAGCCATTTTTGTACAATATTATTTGTTTACTTAAATTCCTCCAGTACTAGTTTTATCATCGAGTTGTTTTTACATTTCTTCTGTTGACTTTTGATTTTGACGTATAGAAATGATACACCGACTTTAAAGACATGTTATCGATGTTAAAATCGATGAACAATAAATTCAAAATTATCTGATAATGGTTTAGGGGGAAACAAGTGTGTTCGAGTTCAATTTAGTTTTAAAGATTAATGAAGTTCATAAATTGATGTATTAGGATGTTCAATCTAAATTTACGTGAAATATCAATTAACTTTCTTTGACAGAAGGCGGGAAAGTGAACAATGTGCGTATATTCCTAAGCAGGTGTGCATATGTACGTATAACCACATAAGCACTTCCATAAAGGGTATACTTATGTAGTACGTAAAAGTTTGTCCACATTAAGTGTTTAGCATTGTATACAAGTAAATAGAAATCAAGTATTTTGTACAATGGTTTTCGCCATTACATTCCCATTTCTGCATGCATGCTCAAAACATGTTTTTCGAACTTCGCTTCGTAACTTTAGAACACTCGTTGATGTTCATCCCAGAGTGCAACGATCACTTAAGCAAGGAAAACCTGTTGTGGCCTTAGAATCGACGATCATTACACATGGCATGCCTTATCCACAAAATATTGAGACAGCGCAGTTGGTGGAACAGCTTGTTTCTGACAATGGTGCGCTAGGAGCAACTATTGCAATAATCGACGGTCGAATAAAGGTAGGTCTTACCTCAGAGGAAATGGAAAAAATAGCAAAGAAAAACCGTAATGAGATAATGAAAATTTCAAGACGTGATTTACCTTATTTGGTAGCTACAAGAGGAAGTGGGGGCACAACTGTAGCAGCTACAATGATCATAGCCCACATGCTGGGAATAGATATATTTGCTACTGGAGGTGTTGGTGGAGTTCACCGCGATGGACATGTTACATTGGATATATCAGCAGATCTGGTGGAGTTAGGACGAACACCAGTTACGGTAGTGTCAAGTGGAATTAAATCTATATTGGATATACCTCGAACTCTTGAGTACTTAGAGACCCAAGGAGTATGTGTTGCGACATATGGAGTTGAGGATTGCACTTTTCCTGATTTTTATACACGCAATAGTGGATGTAAGGTTCCATATAATCTAAATGGGCCATTGGAAGCTGCTGACTTAATAAAAGCTTTGAAAGAGTTAGATTTAAAATCAGGAATTTTGATTGGTGTGCCTGTACCTGAGCAATTTGCAGCGAATAAAGAAATGATTGAAGCAGCAATCGAACAGGCAACGTGTGAAGCAAAACTTCAGGGAATTTATGGCAAACAAGTAACACCTTATTTGCTGGCCGCAATAGCCAAAATAACACAGGGAAAAAGTCTAGATGCAAATATTGCCTTGATTAAAAACAATGCTACCGTTGCTGCTCAAATATCCCGAGAATTATCCAGGAGCAGTAAAAGTTATACGTTCAGAGGTGAATCTATACCTGAATCCGTCTCCTCACCCCTAGTCATTGGTGCCTCAATTTTAGATCTTTCATTAACTATGGTCGATGAAATTCCAAGTGTGCTAGACGGAGCTACGTATTGTGCAAAACCAACCGAATCAGCGGGTGGTGTTGGGCGCAACATTGCCGAGGGAATTTTTAAATTGTATGGCGCAGCAAGCTTTATTTCCATTGTTGGTGACGACCAACTCGGGAAAAGCTTATTAAAAATGATTCCTAAGCCTTTAAGAAGTTCTGTAATGGTCGATGAAGAATGTGCTACTTCCCTCTGCACTCTACTTTTTGATAAAACTGGTGACTGCAAAATCATTTTAGGAAATATGGAGATTCATCAAAATATTACGGTAGAAATGATTCAACGATATGAGCAGCAGATAAGTTCCGCACCAATAATTGTAATAGATAGCAATCTCTCGTTCGAAGCAATGGCATGCGCATTGCGTCTTGCTCAAAAACATCGGCGACCAGTGTTTTTTGAACCAACGGATATGCGAATTGCTCACAAGCCGTTTACTCTACCCAAGAGTCTTACACAACAGATTCGAATTATATCGCCAAATATTTATGAATTGCAGACCATTGTAGAAGCCATAACGGGAACTCCAGTACACAGTAAAGTTAACAACAGTGACCCAGTGGAGACTTTACTGGAGAAAGCCAAATACCTGCTGGCACTTGTCCAAGGTCATTTCGATTGTATCGTTCTAACGCTTGGACAAGAAGGCGTATTACTTAGTTTGAATGGCGACTTAGCTGCATCCGGTAAACCATTGTTTGATGTAAAAACTGGTTCTTATTTACCCATGACTGCAAGTAAACAAAATGTTCACGCATTACGGTTTTACAAAGCACCTAAAGTAGAAAACATTAAAAATGTGTCAGGGGCAGGTGATAGTTTTACAAGCGGTTACATAACAGCACTTTTACGAGGCTATGACATGAAAAATTGTGTAGCGTTGGGATTTCTGGCGGCAGAACGGGCTTTGCAATCACGCGCCGCAGTACCGTTTCGCTATTTCAGTGATGAAATTGAAGAATCTGCCAGTTTAGAATCAGCTTTAAGAAACCTTAAGGAAACGTATTTGTAAGTTTTCGTTAACTTATATTTATGGGAGCCATATTTTTATACCCATAAAAAACTTTTACTTTGAACAATAATCACATTTATATCAATATATAAAATATGTAAATATTAGTATGTATCAATTTTTTGAACAAAATTTATGGGTGCATATCCATATATAACAGCATTTTTTAAAACGTAGACGTTAAAAAGACGACATACATAGCTATATAAATTAAAATCATTTTTGAAACAATATTATTGATTTTGTATAAGAAAATAGGTTAACAATCTTCCTATTTGGTTTATTTAAACTTATAATAAAACGTTCACTTTTTCATAGAAACTGCTACGATACGAATACTCCTTTTAAGACTATTTATACACGTTATATACCTCCTCTGGATGTATCCTAATAAGCCCATCTGTAAAAAATAATAAAAATTTATAAGGTCTAAAATAACAATAATAAAGTATGCATTCAACGAAAAACTGTTACTGTTTTACAGTAAGTTTTCCTTAAACTTACAATTTCACCACCTTATCCTTGCCACCAGATGCCACTCGTGTCCCGTCCGGAGCCCAATCCACAGCGAAAACCTCATCTGCATGACCCGGCAATTCTTGTGCCAATTTTTTCGTTTGAACGCTCCATACTTTCAGAGTTGAATCTTTACTACCACTCACCAGCAAACGTGAGTCTGCTGACCATGCCAGTGTATAAGCAGCCTGAACATGCCCTCTGAATGTAGTTATAAATTTGCCATCTTGAGCGCGCCATAGGCGAATAGACTTGTCGAAAGAGGCAGATGCAATGAGCTTCACATCAGGTGAGTATTTAACATCATTGACCACATTTTGATGACCCGTCATTCGTTCTACACATTTATTTTGATTTGAACGCCAAAGATAAAGCGTGAAATCATCGGAACACGATACTAATGATTCAACACCATCGGGGCAAACTTGATTGTATCTTTGTAAAGCCATTTCTTTCAATTCATTCTCTAAAAATATATGGTAGCACTCATTTAAGTTTTTTAACTTACTGATTTTATACTTACTTTCAATTTCTGAATATTTCTTTTTACGATCAGTTATCGGATGGAACGGTCCCGTCCGTAAAACGTAATCCGTATTCAGCGCAATATTATTTACCCAATGAGCATGTCCAGAAAATGTTCGGCATAGTATTCCATCTTCTGCTCGCCACATCTTTACTGTACGATCCTTAGATGAAGTGTAAATAAGCCCAGATCCACCCCATCGTACAGCGGTTACTGAACTAGAGTGTCCTGATATATTTAGAATGCAATGACCCAACACGGTGTCCCAAATACGGCAATCTCCATCCGTACCGGCACTGGCTAAACGGCGACAATCGGGATTCTGATGATATGGTTCCCAGCTCAAACAGTTTATCCATTTCTTATGACCGACTAATGTTCGACCGATTTGTTTGCCATTCGTAGGGTCCCATAATATAATATTTCCTGCTTTACAAGCGCTTGCTAGCTTCTTTCCATCAGGCGACCAAGCAACACACATAACCCATTGTTTGTGTATCGCACATGTATGATGTGGTGTTTCGGTTGTCAAATCCCATAATCTCACAGTTGTGTCACCTGATCCACTAGCTAAATGTTCGCCGTCTGGGCTAAAGCTGATTGAAATTACAGCTTCTGCATGACCTGGCATTGAGCTTGTACATCGTGTTACTGGTCGAACTTTAAACACAGCTTGCGGTTGATACACAATTTTGATTACATTTTCAGTGTCTATTGAATTTAAATCCAATGCGCTGTTAAGAGTTTTTTTAATCTCTTCTTCTCCCACAAAGAATAAGTATGGTGTCGGTTCATCATTTTTTAACAACGCATTACAAATAAGACCCAGCTGCTCCACGGTGACTGTAAGAGGTAAATCGATAGGAGGACCTGCCTCCTCTCCAGTATCTGATACGAGTCGTGCTTGAACAGTACGTCCATCGTCCACTTCCGCTACTTCCTCTATTTTTTGTCGTTTGGACATATTTTTATAAAACAATTAATCGAATTGTACTTTTAGTAGTTATCAATGGAGTGATTGTCAACAACAAACAAACACGTGCCGGCGGACTCAAAACATCATTGCCACATAATTTTATTCAATAATGTGCATTTCAGTTGTGCTATTAGGGTGCGGTTATGTGGCGTGTTCAAAACTACTAGATACCTACGTAAAGTTGTTATCTTAAAACTTGTGTTTTCTCATATTTTTTTTAAATATATTTTTAATAAAGTTAAATATAACTATTAGATTATTACCGATATTGTCATTGTTTTCTTTTGGTTCCGACATTTCCCATATTGCTTCCCAAAATCATGAACTTTAAATGAAAATAACTAACTAAATACGCTAAATACGATTTGGTGGTTAATATAAATTTCCGTGAAGTATGTTAGTAAACCTAATTGTTCATTATTTTATATTTCCGTCTGGAATTGACAGCTCTATGTACCACTTATTTGACTTTTTTATAAATATTAACATATAGAGAAAATTTTTGACAAAAAACAATTGGTAACCATATTATATTTTAGAATTACTGTCATTTTGAATTAATAAGATAGTATGAAATATAATATAATGTGGATATGCCTTTATGAAACTATCGAAGTTCATCAAATATATTTAATATATTATATCGTATCTATAGATGTGCGCCACTTTGTTTATGCATATATCAAACAATTATCGATCTTTAACTAAACAACCTCATTTTTGCATCCACTGAACGGCCACAACATTTGATTTGGTGTTGTTTTAAGAATAACAATAAGGACGATTTTTATTTAATTTGTATTTCACAAAATAACTCACAATGGAAAAAAGCGAATATGAAATACAGCATTTCAATTTCTCTGTAGAACAGTTTTCGTTAGAGAGTAAGTATTTCCATCTATATAATAAATTAAGGTCATATCAAACAACTATATGCAGGGCGGCATTATTTGAATAAGATATTATCACTGACACTTCAATCAATGGTGAACAAATTATCCATGGGTAATGACGATACAACCGTATTTTTACAAGAGCAGAAAGAAAAAGTGAAAAGTAAAATGCTTAGTGCCATGGAACAAAAACTCACTGCTATTGAGGAAATGGACTTAAAGAATTTTTCTATACCGGATTATGTTCTGTTGGCAACAGATTATGATCATTCCAAGGAATATACTGAAGAAGACGAAATGAATGCAGACAAAAAGTTAGCAGACATGAAACAAAAATTTCTTGAGGTGAGCTGGATATTGATTTCCTTTAAATATTCTTGTGAATTTCTCATTTTTCCTAACAGAACTCTGTAATGATAGCGTCGTTGAAAATTGAAAATGCAAAATATGAAGAAACAAGCACAGAGATGAACAAAGAAGAGAAATTGTTAGTACAAATTCAAACCGCATTACAATTAATGGAATCCCAATGGGAGAAAGTAAAACATTTGGTTAAAGAAACTGAAAGTTTGGAACAATAGAAGAGGTATTTGTAATTAATGATATTTGTTGATGGTTAAATTGGGGAATAAAGAAAGGCATTGATTTTGATAAATACAGAAAATATTTTGATAATTCACAACAATTATTTTCAGATAGTAGTATTAGCCATAAATATAAATGGGCACAATTCCGATTTCTTTGGCGCCGCGATTTGAAGCTATCGTTAGAAAGAGGAAGTCCTCCTGATTAAAAAACATATAGGATTATAGGGTCCGCAAACGCTTAGTTTACGAGATATTCGACCTTAAAGTTCAAAAATTCGCAAAATTCGAACATAAATATATAAATGGGAAGGTATAGGTGGGAGTAAACATTCTCCAACTAGTTTTTGAAATGTCTGTCCTGGTTGTGGGAACTGTTTATATCTATACTGTGCATGGTGCACCAGGTCGATCTGGTTAACATAAAAATGAATGTGGTGTTAAGATTTTTAATAAGATATATAATATTTGCAAAAAAAAATAAATGTTTTCCGCAAAAATTTCTACACGAACACATTAACTGAGGTTGTTTCCATGAAGATAATGCGTGCATTTTTCTAAAGTTAGGAAAAACTTATCTACAAGAGATGTAAAATTCTCACATTGCAATTGCATTCGCAAACAAATCGTCTTCTTCCACTTTTCCACTGTGACCACATTAAAATATATACTTTTGTTGCATATTTCTACCCTCTCTATCCTATGTTACGGTGCACTTTTTGTCAGTCGCTTCTGTTTTTCAGTCTCAAACAGACACTTATTACATATGCCGTATGGTTAATGGCAAGAACCGCTAAAATGCTCCGTTCTTGGTGGGGTTTATGTTTATTTTTAAGCGCACAACGATACGATGTGTGCATGTCTGCTATGTGA
The DNA here is from genome assembly GCA_037783105.1 of Bactrocera zonata. Lineage (NCBI taxonomy): Eukaryota > Metazoa > Arthropoda > Insecta > Diptera > Tephritidae > Bactrocera > Bactrocera zonata. The sequence goes on from JBAWJQ010003923.1 coordinate 116,648, forward strand.
TGTGAGAATTTTTTTATATCTTTTGCAAAAAAATTTGCGATATTAATATACCTGCTACTCTGAGGCAGATGTATTGCTCGGCAACAATTGCCGAACTGTGTGTGTAAGAATGCAAAATTCGAAATGTTCGACCATTTGCATGCTTGGGCCTTGAGTTTGGCTGAATAGTCGTCGATACCACAGTCGTTGTTGCAGCCACAAGTTTTACAGCAGCAGAATAATATTTTTGGTGTGAGGGTAAGATTGGAAGAAAAAATGTCAGATTTTATGTAATTCCTAATTAAAAGTAGGCGTTTTCAGACTGTATTAACTTGATTCAAACGTAAATTGCATTCATATAAGATGAATGTGGAAAAATTGAGGCGGCTGCAATCACAAGTGCGGATAGGAGGCAAGGGCACAGCCCGTCGTAAGAAGAAGGTTATGCACCAGACTGCCACTACGGATGATAAAAAGTTGCAAAGTTCTTTAAAAAAGTTATCCGTTAGTACCATACCGGGAATTGAAGAAGTGAACATAATCAAAGACGATCTAACCGTTATTCATTTTAATAATCCAAAAGCGCAAGCATCTCTCTCTGCAAATACTTTCGCTGTCACCGGACATGGAGAGACAAAGAAAATTGTAGAAATGTTGCCGGAGATATTGCCACAGCTGGGTCAAGAGACGGTGGTGCAGCTGCGCATGTTTGCTAATTCAATGACGGGTACAAAGAAAGCGGCGGGAACTATGGGCGGTAGTGATACGACTGCGAGTACAAATATGCTTTATAGCGTTGTAGAGGAAGACGATGTGCCTATGTTGGTGAGTGACTTCGATGAGGTGGCTAAAATAGAGGCAATGAAAGTGGGAGAGCAAACTACTATTACTAACGAAAAACCGGCAATTGAAAAAACCGAAACCAAAGGAGAATCGGCTGCAGTGTTACCACTCTTATCGGAAGCTAAGAGTAATGAAAAGGGAAACAATGTGCAACCGTTGGAAAGTTTAAATTTAAATGTAAAATCAACCGAAAAGTTGGAAATACAGAACGAAAATGAAACTAATATTAAAAAACTGGAAATAGATACAGAAAAAGAAAACTTAAATAGAACTGAGAACCTAAATATCAAATCAACAAAGGATGTAGGAAAAAATAAAGAGACACAAAAGAAGAATGAAAAAAAATCACAACAAAAACCGGAACCTTCCAAGCAAAAATCTAAGCTTGAAAATAAGAGTCAAAACCCCATTGAAGATAATAAGAAACCTGATGAAATTGCTTCAAAAACTACAACTTTAAAATTAGACGGCAACAGAGAAGTTGACGAATCTAGTAAAGATGATGTTACTGATGTCATCGAATCGGAAAAGTCAGTACAAATAACTGAAAGATCAAAGAATGTAAAGAATAGTGGGGATAATCAGCAAACAAAAGAATTACAGCAAAAGTCGGCGAAGACAGAACTACCAGCTACAACAAAGGCGAAGGAAAAACAAATGGGATCAGAGTTAAACTCTCAGCAAAAACAAATAGGTCTAAAAGAAAACGAAGACAAAAATATCGAAAAACAAGATGAAAGTCAACAAACCAAAGCGATTTTAGATTCAATACAACTAGTAAATATTGAACAACAGTCAGACGATCAGAATCAGGCACCAAAACTTCCCCTGCAACTACAGCAAAAGAATGAGTCGCCAATAAAACAAAAAATAAACAGCCTCAACAAAAACAACAAAATCAAGAAAGCCAGAAAAAAACGGATACTGAAAAAGGATTGAAAAAAGCGGAACTTCTGTCAAAATCAGGTAAGCAGGACGAGAAAACAATTATAAAATCATCCAAAGAAAAGCCCGCTGCCAAGACTGCTGAATCAAAAAAGACAAGCAATGAAAAACAATCTGAAGGCACTAAAAAAAATGTAAAAGAATCATCAGATAATCAAAAAAAGTCAGACGCTCAAATTAAAAGCTCACAAGAAGTGAAGGAAGTTTTGGCAGATGATGGAAAAGAATCCAAAAAAGCTGAACCTCTTCCAGAATCAATTAAGCAGTACGAGAATCAGCAACAGCACTCTGATTCTGTACCTAAAGATAATGAAGAAGGAAAGCCCTTCAAAACTCAGCAAGAATTTGTAACGGAAGAGGCAGATAAGCAGAAACCGGAAAGTCAACAAGTTGAAAACCCCAATAAAAATATATTATCTAAAGAACCCACTACAGAAAGCGGAAAGTCAGCCGAAACGGATATACAACCACCAGACTTATCCATCAAAACTGTTGCCTTACAATCATTAGAATCTAGTGAGAAAATGATGCAGATAGTAAATGAAATTGCTAAAGATATTCTGATAGAAAATTTAAACAACCTGTCAGAGGAAAGTATTAAAAAGGAGACGTTACTTGAACGTCCATCTGATCAACAAGAAGCGGTAGAAAAAACGGTTGAATCCGTGCTAACTGAGGAACTAGAAGCTATAAACACATCTGCTGAAAAAACACAAGAGAAAGACTTGAATACCGACAATCAGAAGTCTCAAAGTCCATTGCCTAAAACAAGCTTGGAAGTTGTTCAAGATCTTAATAGTAATGTAGAGTCATTAAACAAAGATTCAGACGTAAAGGGTGTTATTACTGTTAAAGAAAAATTACCTAGTGCTGAAAAAGAGATCATTGCAGGTAGTCCATCATTAACAGATACAATTCTTTCGAAAGTAGGCGAAAACAATGATAAAAGTATGACAGTAGTGGAACAGATCCCTAATGCGCAGATACCTGAAACGCAAAAGGCTGTTACGCCAGAGGGCGGCACTTTAAGTGAACAATTAACGAAACAGCCTACACTGGCTGAGATAGTACAATCACTGCCACCGGCAATACCTTTGCCCACATCGCAAATACCTGCCAATAATAATAAGATCGACGACGTGAATAATGAAAAATTGATTGCTATAGATTCGGCAAACAAACAGCCATCAATGGCCGAAATACTACAGTCACAACCACCGATAATACTACCGGCTGCAGTCTTATCCTCACCAAACAATACTATAAATATTGAAATGAAGGATATTCAGAAGTCAGAGATATTGAATACAGCAGATGTAAAAGAATTACAATTAGATTCAAGCGCTACCGCTGAAAAGGATCAATTGTGTCAACCGCAAGACCAAGGATCTATTACCCCCGAACTATCAACATCATCGACTGGCAATGTGTCAGTTGTTGATGAAACACCTGCGCCCATATCAATAAGCCCCAAACAAAAGGCATCACCACCAAAACAGACCACAAATATTAAGAACTCGAACGAAACGACGAAACAACAGCCAAAGCCATCTACAGGAGGCGATGCTAAATTAAAGTTGGTAACGAAGCCGCAACCGGGGCAACAGCTTCAACAACAACAAACATCAAAAGTCAAATCAAAGCCAACGAATAACAACAAATCTACACCAACGACCCCAATAACGCCAACAACGCCAAACACACCGACGAAGTTGTCACCCGAAAAAGGAACAACCGACAAACAGCAGCCAATAATTTCCGCGACAAAGACGACTCCTGATTCAGTAGCAAAAAAGGCAAATTCACCGCAAAAACAACAACAAACGGATACATCAGCAAAATCTAAGACAACATTGGGAGCAAGTACTAAATCTGCACGACCTAATACTGGAAATACCGGGACAACATCTGGCACTACTAAGAAGGCAAACACACCGCCAGCAGCAAGTAAAGCAAATGCAAACACTGGTGGAAAACAGCAAAAAACTAACGTAAAAGGTACGGTGTCCGGTACGCAAGCAGTAGCTGAACAACCCCGAGCTTTGGTAGAAACGAAATCAGTACCAACAACGCCGCCAACCTCGTCACCAACAATTGAAAATACTGCTACATCGAACAAACCATCCCTTTCGAAATAATGAAACTTCTCCACCAATATGATGAGAAGATTTAGTTGAGTTTAATTATGTTGCATTGTTCTTACTTTCATTCATGCTTTTATGAATTACTCTCAATGAATATTTTAACTTGCTATTGCATTTGCATTTTGTGAATTTTTATTTGTTCAAAGCTCCTCTGATGGTTCATTCATGAATTCATTAATTTTTGTATTCATTCTTAAACAATATTTCAACATATTATACTAACCTGCTATCATAGATGCCTATACATCACATATAAAATATTCATACTAATGTGCTCATGCTAAAACAGTTTTCACCACTAACACCGTTTTAAAGTTAGCGTTTCTTAAAATAAAAACAAGAAAATGTTTCAGTAGATATACGATGCAAGAAGGAAACCTATAGTTTTCAAATAGATTCTCATCTATTTGATTTTTGAACATCGATTTAGATTTATTCTTGGTTGTTTATAGTTGCTTAGTTTTAAGTGTTGTAAAGAACCAAAATGTAATTCTAAATTAATAACTGAAAATAAATTGTATTACTGAAACTAATTTTAGTGTTTATATGCTTATTAATTTTCAAGATAATTTTCAACAGATTTGAAAAATGTGAACGTTGAGAGAACATTGCCGCTTAGTGGTTTTTATGTGTTAATCTGAAACTAACCGCTGCTGTCAAAATAACGGCTTAAATTCAAGAGCAATTACATATATTCAGACATACATATGTACAAATAATAATTATTGTTTATTGATGAGCACATTAAACTTTATAGGCATGCAAACTTATAAACATTGTTAGTATGTACATATGGAGATTTATTAAAATTTTTCTCTATTGCTTTGAGATCACCTCAAACTGTTGAAATGAAAAAAAATAGTCCAATATATAGGAAGGTGGAACTTGAACTAAACGCATTCCAGGAGAAAAAGAAGTGAACATGCTAAACAGCTCTTAACAATATTAACCAGTTTTTCAGCCGGCAAAACACTTTTATTGAGATTATAGGCGATAAGTTTGTAAGTGTCAACATACTTATGTATGTAGGGACATATAAAATCAAAGCAAAAAAGGTGCGTCCGCCGTTAGCGTGTATATTGATAGACATTCGTACGTAGAGTTGTTCATACATACAGAAAACATACTGATGTACTATGTACATATGTACACACGCAGATGTTTACCAACTAAGCGGTCATAGAGAGAGTGAAAACCGAGAGTGTGCAAGTGTTTATCAGATGGAGGGACGTGGCGGTGGGGTCGTAGACATATCAGAACGACAACCCACCGCGTGAAGTATGAAACCGACAGCTGATAGTTTAGTTCACTTCGGTAATTCGTAAAGAAAAGCAGCTAAAGAAACAAGCGGCTTAGGTTTAAAAATATAAAAAAAGTGTCAAATAAAACAAAAATATTTCATAAAACTACAGAAAAATGAGTGATGTACTAAAAATCATAGGCGCAGTTGTGCTCCCAAACGTTGGTGGTGTCATCAACGGCATAATAACGCGAAAAAATATACAAACATGGTACAAGAATCTGAATTTTCCATCATACCGGCCACCAAACTGGATATTTGCGCCGGTCTGGACATCACTTTATTCAGGCATGGGCTATGCTTCATATCTGGTGTGGCGCGATGGTGGGGGCTTCAGCGGTGAGGCGCAGTTACCGCTCATTGCGTACGGTACACAGTTGGCACTCAACTGGGCATGGACTCCAATTTTCTTTGGACAACGTAATATCAAAGGCGTAAGTTGCGTAACGTTTAAAATAGAGTATTAAAAAGTCTAACTGACTAAACAAATAACATTTTCTAGAACTGTACTGTGCATATCACTAATTATAAATGCGCATATAACATATACCAGTAGTTTCTATTTCTAGATATTTACATGAGCGACGAGCACTATACAGTTCAAAAAAATGGTTACTAAAAGATTGGACTCATTATTAATCATTTTCATAGCTAAAATATAAATTTATATGTTTCTCGCTTTTCACCTAGGGGCTCATCGATATTATTGCTTTGACTGCTACATCCACAGCCTGTGGTATACTCTTCTATAGGGTAAATAAAGTGGCTGGTCTATTGTTCGTTCCATACATTGCTTGGCTGAGCTTCGCAACGGTGCTCAATCACGCCATGTACAAATTGAATCCTGAGAGTAAGGCTGTGACGGCTCCAGCCGCGGAGGAGAAAAAGGGTCAGTAAAATAATACAAGCACACTGGATTACTGCACCTTATTGCATTTGCAAGTATAAATTGTTTTAAAGCAAATGAGTATGTACATTCATAGATGTCGTATGATGTCATTTTACCGCGCCTTTACCGCTGCAATCATGGCAACACCATCATTCACTATGATGCATTTAATGCAGTACACATGTTCCACAACTTGAAATAATTAATTTAACTATTCGAAAATAAAAAATTAGCTATAAACATGTTAAAAGATCGATGTCAATTTGTATTAAGAAAATCTATATGCTCACTACCACACAATAATTCCAGTACTTTTTTATATGTACATATGTATAACACACAAGTTGCCTAAAAAAATCTTACAAATGCCGGTGTTTTAATACAATGTGGGTTATGTTATAAATGTTAAGCACGGAATGTTAAAAGAGCAAAATTGTTGTAAAGCTCGAAAATCGCTTAATTTTGTGAAAATGTGTTAATAAAAGATAATTAGTATAAAAATCACTTTTTAGCCTTTTATTAATTTTTCTTTTTCTCTGGAAGTTTAAGATTGAAATTGAAGATGTAAGTTTGGTCATTTTACGGTATGTAAGAAGAATCTTGAGAATAACTGACCAAAGGGTATATGTTACCACAGGATTTTGCCATATTGTAACATACATACCCACATCCGACAGAATAATAAATACTCCTACTATATAGTACTTTAAAAATTGTCTATTTTTTAATTCAACTGCAACCCATTTTCATAAATATAATTTATCTACCACTGCCTACTAGATCTAGTAAAAATTTTTGTAAATTTTACGATTATTTAGCTGAAGATAGTCTACAAAAGTGGTGCTGCATTTTTATTGACCGCAAGTGTCTAAATTTATTTTTGTACCGTAATGTAATACTTCTTCAACATGTACGTACATAGAGTAATTTAATATTATATAAGTATATTATGCTTACATAAGAGATATGAAAACATGAAGTGAAGAAGATTGTTTCGAATTTCGTTTTTCTTTGGAAAGTTTTATAAACTATTATTTACCATAGTTTACAATATGCAATAAACTATGTCAAACAAATTATGACCGGAAATTAAATAGATCTACATTCAATCATGAACTTTAAAGAAAAAAAGTTAAATATTTCAGGATTGCTTAGAAAAAATTATTGCAAATAAAAGTAATTTAGGAAATGTGTAGCTAAAAGTATTAACTTACTAATTACAAAGGTATACATATATACACACTTATCTTTTTTTGCAATTATGTGTACAGCGATCATTTGGTAATCATCCACTGCTTACCTGCGTGTACGGAAAAATTTCAAAATCAAAATCATTTAAAAGCAGTAATTATCAAAAACCACACCTACACACATACCCAGTTGTGTGGGCTAAGCATGATTGCATTAAAAAAAATACATTAAATAAATATTTGCGCGTTTACTTATATTTAAGGCTTAAATAGATAACATGCATAAGTGATAAATGACGTGGCTTATTATACATACATACCTACATACGTATATGGGTACACTATTGCTTTTCGCTTGTTTTATTGTAATAAATATTTTTATCTGTATTTCCAGGAATAGGAAATGTGCGCCATTTGTTTATATGTATTTATATGTATGTAAACTATTTGCGAATATTATATAATTTATTGCAAATATGAGTTATGTATGTATGTAGCAATTAGTCTGTTCTGGTGAAATATAAAATTAGACTCAAATGGGTCGACCACTTCTCAAACAGGAATACGAAAATTTGCATATATGTATATATATACATATGTATGTACCGTTGCAATTTATGCTAGGCTAAGCGAAAATATGTACATACATTTATAATATACATACATATGCACAACTTGCGTGAATTAAAAGCGTTTAAATTAATTCTACATATGTACATTACACTTAAACATACATATGTACATACCTTTGTATCGATGAATTCTGAGCGTTGAGCGTATAATTTCAAAAGTGTATAATATTTAACTTATTTAATATTTGTAAAGCTATGAGAGATGCTATAAGAAGAGTTGGATAAATAAAAAAAATACTAACTTCATTTTTGAGAATTTGGTACAATGTAATATTGATGGAGCATATTTTTCATTTATATAATTTCCTAAAAAAAAAAGGAAAAAAATAAGGCAAAATATACATTTGAAAAAAAAACATGTAAGGAAGGGCTAAGTTAGGGTGTCACCGAACATTTTATTCTCTCGCATGATAAAGTGATAATCGAGATTTCATTATCCGTCATTTACATATTTTTTTATTTTGCTGTATAATTAATTAGATTAGTAGTTCCTGAGATATGGTTTTTGGTCCATAAGTGACCTACGCCACGCCCATATTCAATTTTAAAAAAAGTCTGGGTGCAGCTTCCTTCTGCTATTTCTTCCGTAAAATTTAGTGTTTCTGACGTTTTTTATTAGTCGGTTAACGCACTTTTAGTGATTTTCAACATAACCTATGTATGGGAGGTGGGCGTGGTTATTATCCGATTTCTTCCATTTTTGAACTGTATATGGAAATGTCTGGAGGAAACGACTCTATAGAGTTTGGTTGACATAGCTATAGTAGTTTCCGAGATATGTACAAAAAACTTAGTAGGGAGCGGGGCCGCGCCAACTTTTCCAAAAAAATTACGTCCAAATTTGCCCCTCCCTAATACGATCCTTTGTGTCAAATTTCACTTTAATATTTTTATTTATTATGACACTCTATAGGTTTTCGGTTTTCGCCATTTTGTGGGCGTGGCAGTGGCCCGATTTTGCTCATCTTCGAACTTAACCTTTTCATGGAGCCAAGAAATACATGTACCAAGTTTCATCATGATATCTCAATTTTTACTCAAGTTACAGCTTGTACGGACGGACGGACAGACGGACAGACAGACATCCGGATTTCAACTCTACTCGTCACCCTGATCACTTTGGTATATATAACCCTATATCTGACTCTTTTAGTTTTAGGACTTACAAACAACCGTTATGTGAACAAAACTATAATACTCTCTTCAGCAACTTTGTTGCGAGAGTATAAAAAAATGTACATGTATATAGAGGGATATAGAGGGAAATTTCTCATAACCGGACACCCACTTTCCCAGTGTTTCTGGTAAAAGCGTGTGTTTGAAATGTATTCTTAGAGGCAGAAGCTGCAACTCAGAATTATGTATATTTCTACTGAACTAATAAGTGCGAGCCAATGTCAGGCACGAGAAAATTAATGACAATTATCCCATTAGTTTTCGTTGAGCCACCGTGAACCATGTGGCAAGTCCATTTGTTTCGCGTGATCATTTTGCGTATTGTTTCACAAATTAATAAGAATTACAAGAAAAAGGGAACTTTATCAGGGATAATTTGAACGAAGTGTATATAAATAGTATATATAGTGTACTTTCATTGGAACGCACGTCCGGTTATGAGTATTAGTTTTGTATGACAATATTAATATAAACGTTGTTTTCATGTTTTGTCCGCTTATTGAAGGGTTCCGAGTATAAGGACTGTCCGTAATGACGAATTTGACGATATTTATTTATTTATATATTTTTAAATTACCTAAAACTCTTTTTCAAAATCGGTGTTAGCCTGTGTCAAATTATATTATTTTAGATTTTGGTATCTTCGGTCTTTCCTTGCAAGCTTATAATGATTATGTTGGCTTTAAATCAACTCCTCTAATTTAGATGATGCTACTGTGATTTTGAAACAACAGTTATTTTTTAAACGGAATCGTGTGCATTTGATGTTCCTATCTGTAATAGATTCAAGCGAGATTATACATATAGTAAGTGAATTTTACTTAGACATAAATAACAAAAATTATAATATGATATGTATGTAATATGTGATAATATAAAATTAAGACATACCATTTAAGTGCACTGTTTGTACGACTTCTTAAGGGAGTATTCTACTCTAGAATTTTGAAAAATTTGATTTTTTTTTCATATATTTAAAGTTTAGACCCTTAAGAACATATCCTCCAAAGGTTTTTTAAAAATTAAAATTATTTTAAGAGCTACAGTTACTTTAGTGACGCAGTACCTAGCCCGATAGGTAGGTAGACTCACTTTTTTAAACGCGTTTTTCTCGAAACTACTTTTTTCCACACGGTACCGGCATTATCTCAAGTTCCATACAACCGATTTACTTGAAATTTTGTGTAAACCTTCTTCATATAATCCTTTATCGTTCCTACCAGCATCGTGTCAAAATTTTTGTTTTTAATATTTAAAAAAAAAAGCGTAAAAAATGATTTTTATTTTCAGGCAGTTGCCATTTTTCAATTTTTTTTTCGTGTTCCATGAGGTAGGGACTATAACAGCATCCTTACTGATTAAGAATTCCTTTTGATTTTTTTTTCAGACCACCAGGAGAGTCAGGATCAATGCCACCAAGATGCGCCATTTTTTTTTACACCTGTTGCCCCCCCTCTAATTATTTTAATTTTTAATATTTTTTTGTAAAATTTTTTTTCTGTATTCTGAAGATATCAATAAAAACACCATAAAAAATGGATAGTAAAAATATTTTTTATTTTTTTTTTAATAAAATTCAAAAAACCTTAACCTCAAACTGAAGCTGGGAATTTAACCTTAAAAAATATTTGGAAAATCTGCGGTTTCAAAGCTATTTAGTTTATACTTTTAAGTTGTTATAAATGCTTTGCATATTGTCAACATTTCTGATAGAAACAAATTTATTCAAAAATACTTCTTTGGTAAAAATAGTTTAAATAAAGAATGTGAAAAATTTGGTTATACCTTCAAAAATTACCAAAGCTGTTGCATATAGCGTCAGCTGCATTTGTTGCTTTTCCAACTATCCTGCATTCCTATTTGTTTTCCTTCCATTTAGAAGCACAGAGGTTCCATGGCAACCGTGTTTGTTTGGTTCTATGGGCTTTGTTCGATTAATATCCAACTAGACACCGAAAGGAATAAAATTTGTTTGTAAATACTCGCAATGACGCTTTATTTTGACACCAAAGTGGAATTTCTTGACTTCGATGCAGTTAGCACCATCGGAAATTGGCACCTCACCGAACCACTATTTGCTGTAGCTTCTTACAGCCAGGAGCGTGGCGGGTCTATAACAATCTTCACAGACTCGGTGAGCACACATATCGATTTCCAGTTTTGTTGCAATATTACGTCTCAATTAAATTATAGGGTGAACCTCAACGCGATGTTACCTATCCGGTACATCCAACTTCACAAGTTTCAGCACTAGCCTGGCATCCCGAAAAAGTTTTGTTAGCCACCGGCTGGGAAAATGGTGACATACATGTTTGGTTTGCGGGCCACCGTGAATTCGCTAGTGTTCACGGTCCACATAAAGCGCCCATAGTGTTGTTGGACTTTAGCGAACAAGGTGGGCGTATGGTTACCGCCGATTCGATGGGTCTGCTCACGGGTTGGCGTTGCGATGGTCAGTATCAATTTTTAACTATGTTTTCACATGATTTGCGTGATGTGCTGCTGCATGTCACCTTCCGACGGACCATTGAGAGTGAGGTGCGTGAGGAAATTGTAAATTTAGCCAAGGCGGCAGTAGCAGGCGATGATGCGGCACTCGATACGCTAACCAACTGGCGACCGCGGACAGCGGCGAGGAGTATGATTCACGCTGGTGTCAAAGATAACCACTGTTTCTATGTGGGTACGCAAAATGGTGTAATGTACTACATAAATCAGGGTGGCGCCTGCACTGAGGTTCTCAAAAATAATACCGTGCCCATCATGCAAATGCTGTGGCACCCGAAGAAGTGAGATTTCTGTTTAAAAGTCATTACATGCATTTTTGTTGAAATATTTTAATTTGTATATTTGTTTTAGAGATGCCGTTATTTGCTTGATGGAGGACATGACAATTGCTTTATATTTGGTGGAGTCGACGGGTATATTAACTGAGTTGGATCGAGTTAAGTTGAGCGGGAACTTATCTGGCAAGGGCGGTGCTATTTCATGGGCGGGAAATAGCTTGGCAATTATAACGGGTGAGTCGACACACAGGCATATCATTTATTAATTGCGGAGGAACAAGTTACATGTTTCCTCAAAACTTTATTATTAAAAAGGTGGAATATGTACATTGGTGAAATTGTGATCCGATTCTACATATTACTTAGCAGGCTATCTTTTACTATTTGTCACCATTGTTTAAGTGTGTCCATAGAAGGTCCAAAATGATTTTATTTCTTCCGAACATCGTGATAGTTTCCATATAAAGAATCCTCCTATCTAGGGTACTTTTAAGTGTTGCTTATAACGGTTGAATAAAGAAAATTACTCTGTAAAATATATGCTAAAGCATTCAATATCTGCTAACGATCTATAAATTAATTATAAAATACTATTGCAGGTGATCTAAGCGTACGGATTTGGGATATCGAAAAAAGCGATAACTATCTACTGAAAATGGACTTGCCTAGTACTGGTGATATACATAAATTCATACATGAATATTTTTGGATGTGAAACTTGCAAATAACTTTCATTAATTTTCTGTTTGTAGCAATTTCCGTATTAGGATCCTCGACTAGCCTCGAGGGTAACTCTGCCAGTGCAAATGTTTTCAGCAATGACACGAGCGAAAAGTCCTCATCTACACTAAACAGCCGCAAATTGCATAAATTCACACAACCGACAAACGAGCTCTTCACTTGCCTTGCGTACAGCACAAGCAACCAGACTCTTTGCGCCGGTACCAATCAAGGTAACATTTACACTTGGAAGCGGCGTGTAGGCGTTTTCGATATGCCTGAGGACTCGTGGCAGTTGACTAATATATCGACAGTCCGTGGCGCCGTTAAACAATGCATCTGGGGATTCAACGAGTTGGCCAAGCCGTGTATGCTGATCAACTGCATTTCAAACGTTTACGTGCTCAAGGTGGAAGTTGGCAATACCTACCAACGATGTAATTCTAAATGTCTATTTATTAATTTCACAGGAACAACCTTTGTTATCATTTTACACCCGCGATCTGTGGGCAGTTCAACGTAATGCAAAAGCTATTTATCTTGAGCACGCGATCGGCAAGCATGCGCTCATTCAAACGGATTTTGCAATTATTGCCTTGGCACTTAATCAATTAAATATGATCATTAGTAACGGTCGTGCTATATCTGCATATAACATTGAGAAGGTGCAAAAGGTGGATGACTATAGGATTGAGGCATATACAGATGACAGCACTACCAAGGGCAGCAATGAAAAGGATTCAAATCTCAATGTAAAACTCATACAGACATTCAATGCGGAGTGTTTAGGCCTGCACATACACAATCAGAATATTTTCTGTTTAAATTCAAATGAAGTGATGATATACTCAATTGGTGGCGTTGTGCTCAATAAAATTTTGGCAAATGACAATGAAGGTGAGTATTGCAAAATAGCTATGAATTGGCTTACATATTCTACATTTCAAAATAAAAAAATAATGAATTCATTTCTGGTTTTCTAGGGAAAATTATTGGCATGGACCTCACTGGTGTCTATTTGAGTGTTTTCACAATGAATGGTTTCGTTAAAGCTTATGATGTGTCTCGGCACGATCCTAAGTTAATTTTTCCTGGGAAATCAGGTTACGACTTATTTGATGATTTTGGTGAAGTGATTTTAGTTAAATGCAACACAGCTGGCACTCATTTAGCTGTGCTAATTGCAAATCGCAATTTTGTTCCAAAACCCATTCTATATTGTTGGAATTTCGAACGTAATCTTTTGATGGAACATAACCTCATACATAATTCGAACGAACCTAATACTAATTCTTGGTATGCTTTCCACCATTTTAATTAGTTACTCATGAGTATATTCACCGATTATTTTGTACAATTTTCAGCATGCCCGTAAATGTATATTGGGATACAGATGAGCCACGTCTGCTTGCTATTGAGGTGAAATCAATGCAGCAGCTACAGGAGCCAAAACAAAGTCATACAAAAGCTGGGACCAATTGCAACCATAGTATCGAGTCTGAAATTGTGGTTTTATTTTTTTCAGAAAAAAATAAATTAAATATACTCGAAACACGCTCATTAGTCATGGCGGAGCAACTGATCAATCTATGCGTACCTAATGTGGTGAATATGAATAAGCTTTATACATACTTAGTATTTATTTTGTAATTATGTATATTATTATAACCACCCATTTTGACTAAATATAGATAACTTTGGATATAAATCTTGTTAAAGAGCGTCCACTGCAAGATTTCGTCGATCTTATTAAGTGTGACCCCAACATACGTAAAATGGTTTTAAACTTCAGTCTACACATTGCCGAGGGCAACATGGACTTAGCTTATCGCTCCATACGATCAATTCAATCTCCAACGATTTGGACAAATTTAGCAAAGATGTGCGTTCAAACTAGTCGCTTAGATGTGGCAAAGGTATGCATGGGCCATTTGGGCAAAGCGCGCTCCGTACGTGCCATTCGCCAAGCGATGGAAGATGATGACCTCGAAGATGAAGCAAAACTAGCGGTACTCGCCACCGAATTGGGTATGCACGATAAAGCAGTTGAGTTATACAAAAAATGTGGCAGATTTGATTTACTGAACAAATTATTGCAGGCGCGTGGGAAAATAGATGAGGTTTGATTAGTCCCTTATATGTTCTAACTACAACTAAAATGTTTAAATTTTTTGTTTTCTCTTCGTAACATTTCATTCATTTAGGCTATAAAGGTGGCTGAGACGGAAGATCGTGTTCACTTAAAAAATACATATTTCCACAAGGCGCAGCAATTAAAAGAGAGCGGGGATATTAAGGCCGCACTGGAATACTTTGAAAAATCTCATAATCCTGTACAAAATATAACACAAATGCTTCTGGATAATCCTCTAGCAATGAAGGTTTGTAATACGCTTCAAATTTTAAGCATTTTTAATTACAAAAATTCCTCTAGCGTTATATGCAAAATTGTACTGATCCGAAAATGCTTAAATGGTGGGGTCAGTACATTGAAAGCTCTGGTGATATGGATGCTGCATTGGCCGTATATCAGAAGGCGGAGGATTGGTTTTCTCAAGTAGGTTGTCCGTTAAAAAGGGTTTTTATTTTAAAGGCCTAATAACTATGTTTACAGGTGAAAATACTTTGTTATTTGGGGAAAATTTCGAAAGCGGATGTCATAGCACGACAATCTGGAGACAGAGCTGCCTGTTATCACTTAGCACGTCATTACGAAAATGTTGGAAAATTCCAAGAAGCCATAATGTTCTACACAAGGGCTCAAACGTTTAGCAACGCTATACGTATTTGTAAGGAAAACGATTTCCAGGATGAACTCTGGACCGTGGCTAGTTCTTCTCGTAGTCGCGATAAAGCAATTGCAGCCGCATACTTTGAAGAATGTGGATCTTTCAAACGTGCTGTAGAGTTATACCATCGCGCTGGCATGCTTCATAAGGCACTAGAAATGGCCTTTGAGTCGGAACAACCAGAAGTGCTAGAAATAATTGCGTCGGAATTAACCGTTGATTCAGACTCAGAGCTGGTGAATCGTTGTGCGGACTTTTTCACGAGTATCGAACAACATCAAAAGGCGGTTTATTTGTTGGCAAAGACAATGCATTTGAAGCGATCGTTACAAATCTGTATGGAGAAAGGTGTGCCGATCACCGAGGAACTTGCCGAGATGCTCACACCGAACAAAAACGAATTTAATGAAGAAATGCGAATTGAAATTCTTACACAGTTGGGTGAATTGTTACAACAACAAGGTGACTATCACACGGCCACGAAGAAATTCACTCAAGCCGGAGATAAAGTGAGAGCCATGAAGAGTTTGCTAAAATCGGGCAGCACCGAAAAAATCATATTTTTCGCAAATATGTCCCGACAGCGCGAGGTATATATCATGGCAGCCAATTACTTGCAAGCGTTGAATTGGCAAGAGGATGAACATATTCTTAAACATATTGTGACATTTTACTCGAAGGGTCAAGCATATGATTCCTTAGCAAATTTTTATGCTATTTGCGCACAAATCGAAATCGAAGAATATCACAACTATGAAAAAGCTTTGAAGGCAATGCTTGAGGCGGCAAATTGCTTAAAAAAGCTTGGACATTCACAACATGCGCTCAATAATTTGGAAAAAACTATAGCAGATGTGCGAAAAGTTTTGGATATACAGAACGCAATGAAAAATAACGATAATCAAGCAGTAATTTCCGGCTGTCGGAATATGTTAAGTAAGTTCTTCTTTTCGAATTACTTTTTTCAAAATTCTTTAATTAAAAGTTTCCGATATCGTGATACAGTACTACTTGATACATAACTCTTCGTTTTTTAAACCCTGAAAAGGGTATACTAATTTTGCCACGAAGTTTGTAACACCCTGAACACCCATGTCCGTCTGTCGAACTAGTAAGTTTTTAGATATCTGAAATTTTGCACACGTCCTTTAGCCGAAGACTTTATAAAATGTTTATATAAATAAACAGCATGATGGCCATGTTCGTCTGTCGGACTAGTTTTGCATCGGACCACTATAGGTTATGGTTACGATGGATACTGGAAGTTCAAAATCAAGTTCTTTCATAGAATCTTGTATATCTGTGAGGGGTATTACAGCTTCGGTGCAACCTTGGTTCTTTTTTTTAGTTTTACTTAAATTTTTTTCAATGCCAATTAATATATAGTTCGAAGTAAATATCGTAAATAATTAATTATTATATTTCAATAATTTTAGTTAAACCAGAAACGCCACCAATACGTCAGGCGGATATTCTTGCAATGTTGGTTCGTGCATTAGCTTATTCGAAACAGTGGCCTGAAGCTGGACGAGCTTTAAAAGAATTGGCTTTGAAGGATAATGCTTGGAGCACTATTGGATTGGTTGACAAAGCCTTAGTGCAAAAAATAGCAAAAGAATGCAACCTAGACTTTGATATTATTTGGAATTCCGGTCGAAGACATGTCAATATTAAAGAAAGCGAAACCGATCAGGATAATGAAGAAGAGATAGAAGAGGAGTTACGATAATTGAGCACATTAAATATGTAAAGTAATAAAATTTGTGTTGAATAGCATCCATCCTGTAAGTCATCTATCTGTTTAATCCCCTGTGATCGTTCATCACTTTCTGGGCCTTGTGAGCGGAAGGGTGTGCATGTGTTAATGTCGTCGCTAATTTTTATATATACATATATATTTACTAAACTATACTTTTCAATGAAATGTACTCGCCTTAATAAAAAATGTACTGGGATAAAAATAATTACATACATATGTATACTATTGCATATAATTTATCCAATATTTTTTGTACATAACACTGTGGAACATTTTTCGGATTATTGTCTGGGGGGTGAGAAATTCCAAGTCAGGGTGATGGTACTAGGTCAGTATAAAAAAATATAAAATTATAAAAATGTTTACTTTATTTTTTTAGTAGTTTATGGCCAGAAGTCTGGAGTTATTGGGGAAAATTTATAAAAAAAAGGCGATAAATGACACTTTTTTGAATAAAAACAAATGGAAATTGCAATTCTTAATTTTTCTAAATTTGTTTCATCAAAATCGGACAAGTGGTTCGCGAGTTATGTTAAACTACGTTTTTGCCAAAATGTTACAACTAAGCGAAAAAACATCAAGATAAGGAAAAAATTTAAAAGGTAATAAAAAAACTGACACATACGAACGCCAAACCCTTTGAGGGTTTTACTATACTGACCTAGTACCATCACCCTGACTTGGAATTTCTCACCCCCCAGATTAGCTGTTGTACTGTGTAATTACTTAAGAAGAGTCACAGAGTTTAAATGTTTGTGAAAATAAAAATAATAAGCTTTATAAGAAATGCGGATATATATTAGGAATTTTATTTAAATTTCTATTTAATTTATTTTTAAATTTTGGATAAAGTATTTAATTTTTATTTTATTCAAACTCTTGCTATTTGCGCAATATACTGAGGTGAAATTGTTGAAGTTACAATATCAACCGGCGTATCATTCTTGTATCATTTACCCTATAATTTCACATGTGTTTGACAGCTGTCATCAAATAAGTGAAGCAAAGGATTATAAAATATTTATCTGTTGTTAATTTATGTTTTAGTGAATATTTATTCGAAATTTATGTTTAATTAAACCATTGTTTCGAGGATTTAGTTGCTTTGCTAGCATATTAAACTATATAGACGAAAAATAATAAGTGGTAAGCATATGAGTTTTGTGTACGTGTTTTGCCAGACAACTTGTTGCAGTACTGCATTTCCTTTGATCAAATGTGATCTATGTACATAAGTATATGGGTGAACATAACATAATAAAGCATATTAATTTGACTTTTAGAAACGCTATTTAATATATAATGTGAGACAAAGCTTTAATTTTTTCGTGTATAGACAAATATTGTGAACCGACGTATAAGCAATGTTTTTTTTTTATATAGTGATTAGGCGTTTTTCAAAACACGATAACTCCATACATACATATGTATTTTGTTTTTGTTAAAATAATATACATATGTATGTATGTTTAAACTTCGCAATGATTTAGCAGATTTTTGATATATGCTAGCGAGAATGATGTAGTTAGAAATTCGTAATTCTTGTTTCATCATCCCTGTGTATTGAAATCAATCTGATGTTGTATTTAATAATTATCTGTTTTCAGCGATTTATTTTTCTAATCTATAGATGTCATGATTCTGAGAGCTTTAGCTAATTTGGATTTAACCCCATGTTTTGATTCTATCATCTGTTTCAATATATTCTTCCTTTTTTAATTACTTTCATATTTTCATACTTAAAATAAATTTTTCGTACACAGTAACTTAACTTAACTTGCTTAACTTGTTTGTTAGACCGTGAGCAGTAATGGGGGAATTATAATAATATGACAGTCAGATCTGCATATCAAAAATTTGTGAATAAAATTTAAAGCTCGTTAATGCTTCTTAAAATCAAATTTATATAATAACTCAACGATTACCCTTCACCCGCTCAACTAACACGACGGGCGCAATCCCCAAACGTGCATAATCAACCGGTTTGTGAAGGGCAATATAGTTTTCTAAGCGTCCAGATATAGAATTGTTCAGTTAAAGAAACAAAAATTTACTTCTAAGACTTGAAATTTGGTTATAATAATGCTTTCGATTTTGATTATTAAAAGAATGCAATTTAGTCTTAATCGAGAAGGTACAATCTTTTATAAGAGTGTATGCCGATGATATTGATATAATTGACCTCAATACTCACACCGTTAGTTCTGCTTTCTCCAGACTGGATAAGGAAGCAAAGAAAATGGGTCTGACAGTGAACGAGGGCAAGACGAAATATCTCCTGTTATCAAACAAACAGTCGTCGCACTCGCGACTAGGCTCCCACGTTACTGTTGACAGTCATAACTTCGAAGTCGTAGATAATTTCGTCTATCTTGGAACCAGCATTAACTCTTGCCGAAAGGTGCTACTTTGGACTGAGTAGGCAATTCAGAAGTAAAGTCCTCTCTCGACGAACAAAAACCGAACTACAAGTCACTCATTCCCGTCTTGCTATATGGTACAGACGATGACAAGATCTGATAAGTCGACGTTACGAGTTTTCGAAAGAAAGGTTCTGCAAAAGATTTATAGTCCTCTCCGCGTTGGCCATAGAGAATATCGCATTCGATGGAGCGATGAGCTGTATGAGATATACGAATACATTGACAAATAGTAGTTCAGCGAATTAAGAGACAGGGGCTACGCTGGCTAGGGCATGAAAGTATTCGACGAAGTACCCGCTGGGGGAAGCAGATTAAGCGTAAGCGGTGTCTACGCCAGTAAAAAAGAAGAAGAATACAGTATTTTTAATTTTGAAATTTATATAAATAAAATATGAGGAATTGGAACGGGATATTAAGTTTACCTTCCGACAATAAAAAGGAACTGCAAACTTCATTTCACTTAGAATATTATGTCAAGCATTTCCCTATGACAATATATTATTTATGAGTTTTAAGCGTCTGGTGAATGAAGGAAGACTTGACCTAGAATGCCACTGAAAATACCATAAGGCGAAAAGTTTAAATTGTTTTTGAACAGACTTGTCAGAATGGATTTGATAACTAGGATTCTATACCAAAAGCATAACCAAAGCTGTGGAAAGAGCTTTAGTAACATATTGATAAATTCTTTAGACCAGCGTTTAATAAAACAAAGGCCATCATTTGCTTTCAAAACCATGTTATCAATATAAAGACTGAAACTTCATAGTGACTCGCAAATCAAGAAAGCTATAAACTTAAAAATTTTTTGTTTTTGAGTTCTTTGATTCAAAAACTTTCAAGACTTCAATTGTCATTGGTTAATTTTATATGCTGGGATATGGTTTTACAACTTTACGTGGCTCTTTATTATATCAAACATTGCAATACTAATTTGTATACATACATATACATATGTATATATGTATGCACACATGTCATGTCAATTTGTTTGCCGAACAGTGACCGATTGTTTAAAATTGTTGTCTCATCCATGTTGCCACCGCAGACTAAACGATCGGCTGGTCAATTATTCGTCTCCATAAAATCCTCGCCATACTGTTATAGCGTTGAGTTCTCTACACTTTGACTGCTTAGTTTCAGTCATTCATTCGGTTCCATGCTGGAACGACGTACACCTGCTGCTCGTCTGCTCTGCTCTACTCGCTAGTGATCGCATATCGTGCACAAAATCTGTGATTGTATTTGTGAGATTCTGTGTTTATAAGCATTGTTTAGTAATTTTTTCCTGGTTTAATCATTTTAAATACCAACAAA
Organism: Bactrocera zonata; assembly: GCA_037783105.1. NCBI lineage: Eukaryota > Metazoa > Arthropoda > Insecta > Diptera > Tephritidae > Bactrocera > Bactrocera zonata. The sequence continues at coordinate 137,540 of JBAWJQ010003923.1, forward strand.
AAATATTATTTATTAGTACTTGGTATTAATTATATTGTGTACTTTAATATTTAAAGTGGCAATAATATTTTGTATAAAACTCGAGTAATAATACAAATATATAATAATTTCTCGATAAAACCAGTAAATAAATAAGCATTAAACTGCCTAAACTAGTCTAACGTCTCTCACTCCAAAGAGAGGCATTGTGTGGCTGAAAATCTTGCAGCTAAATCGTTCATTTAAAACGACACAAATTTTAAGATAACAACGCACTATATATATATGAACTTGTGCAATAATAATAATAAGAGAAAATCGTGTAGTGAAAAGGTAAGCAAATAAAAGTCTATTGTGTTAATGCTTAGATATAACTTAAGTGTAAGAATTATTTGGTTTAAGTTTGTTTGTGCAAGGAGTGTGTCAGTTTTCTTGTTGGATGAATACCATTCGTTGTTCTTGAAGACGCTGAAATTTTTTTATTGTATGGAAAATAATTTTATTTTAAGTTGAATTTTCGCACGTCGCCAAATTGCAGAATTTATAATCCAGAATATTTTAAAATTAATACACAAAAATGTGATTATGAGATATAACGATTCATGAAGCTACAACACAAATATATCGCGTTTCCTTGATCCTCCCCAATCGAGCGTCACGTACACAAATTAAATAATTGGCTGCTTGATGTTTAAGTCGCATACAATACTACTCGATTAAAACTAAATGTTTGAATTACAGAAAGCTGGCCAATGTGCGAATTCATAGCTTTGAAACCCTGAAAGCCTTTTCAAATGTTTCACCTCTCGTTCTGTCGCTACCTTTTAAAAAATGCTGTATTTGTTGTCATTTATCAGTCATTATCATGCGCTCTTGGCTTTATTGTTGCGACGCCGGTATGGTGGTCAAGGTTATGCCATTCGCGTACCCATAATACATGAATATACATATGGACATACATATGTATATACAAACTTACTGCGACAAATACGTTCATCGGCATACAAATATGTTCGTACGTATGCCAAAAAACATACATACAAATGCATGTACGTGCGCGATTAAAGTTCATTTTGTGCTCTTTTCAGTTCAAATTTTACAGGTTTCTCTTATTAGTCGTAACTCCATAAACTTAAAAATTTGCGAAAGGAAAAAGCTTCTGAAAAGCAAACAAAAATTGCACATTGTACTGTTAAAATTTGGGTAAATTCTGATCCAACTGCTTGCAAAATCTGAAATATTTTTTTTCTCTGAATTGAAAGGTGTCTACGCGGGATATACTTACATACATAAAAATTGATATGATACCAATAGTTATATGCACACATATGTATGTACTATGTTAGGTAAATTATGAAACTTTCAAAATGGGAGTTTTCTATATCTAATAATACCTTAAATGTTCTTGAGTGTCCAAGTGTGCAGTGTATTAACCTTAGAGATAACTGCTATACAGTGAATATTACTAAAATAAAATGACTCATAATAGATGTGTTGATATTACCGACTCTATGAAGAATTATCTTATCTATCTATATACTGCATCCTGAGGAAATATTATGTATTATATTAAATTAGAATCATTAGAGCGCTAGATTACAAATTTGTTATCAACTAAAGATTTGCTTATCACTGTGACGCTCGCAACTTACTTTCATTCTGTTTTCAGCTGTTAATTTCGGCAAAATGAATTATTCAGGAGGCGAAAATAAGCCACAAGTAGCAAAAATATTTAATAATTTACTCATTTAACACTTAATAAATAGTTGTTTGCTACTAAAATAAATCTTCGTTAAACAAATAAATATAATTTGATTGATTCACTAATTATTATTTCGTTAGAATATAAATTTCAATGCATTTTTTTATAAACGTACAAAAATAGATGTAAACACGGAAAACACGCATCTACTGCATGTGCGCAATAAAAACGATTATACCTACATATATGTATACAAATGTACATACATGTGCATTAAAACATATTAAGTGTGCACACTCTTGAAATAACTAGCTTTATGACTTCCTATTTCTATAATAAAGTTAATAGCACACTAATATCTCAGTTGCGCTTGCCTACTTTTTGAATTCTCTCGCGCATGCACATACATGCATATGCATTCAATAATTGTCGTAAGTGTTTTGTGCTATCAATCAAAACCTAGACAAGTTTAGTTTGCCAATTAAAAGGCAATAAAATAGCAAAAGGAGCCATATACATACATATGTACATACATGCACATATATTTCCAGCTTTTAGCTAATATTTACGCAAATACAAATATGCATCAACTTCTACGTGCAAAAAAGCACACAAAAATTTTTGTATTGTATTTCGCTGAGCTTATATTGACCGCTGTGATGATTATTTACATCAATTAATCAACGTTTGATTTACATAAAGTAGATTTGATTAGTGCTAAGTCACTCTTAGTCAATAAATGTATTCAGTAGCCAACGACAACCCCAACGACTATTTCACTTGGCGCCACCGAGCGTGTTTTGAAGAAAAGTAAAATAATCATTTAATAAACAACAATATTTGTAAGTGTGTAAATAGTATATGTATGTATGTATTTGTAATTGATATCAAATTTGCTAGTCATACATACATATGTTGCTGTGAATCATAATGATAATTCGCTTTCCGCTTCTAAAGAATTAACTTCAACTAATCAGTCCCTTGATTTTGGTTCTAAACTAAACTTTCCCTTGAACCCGTGCAAATGTATAATGTTTTAAATTAATAAAACAAATCTTATTAAAAAGTGCTCAACAAATGGAACTCTTAGTGATAAGAAACACCTATTGTTTGGTAAAACAGTTATAAAACGACATGTGCTGTACATACATATGTACTTAAAAATATTACCAAGACGTGTGTATTAGTATGTTTATCAGCTATCGGTATGGGAATCACTTGATATCGCGCTCAATGTATCATACGTATATACATTTATACATAAATATGTACATTCATACATTGTTGTATGCTTAAAAGATTAGACTATGTACATCTTTAAAATTTTCTTAGTTTATTGTTGCATGACATGCAAAAATATGTGGAGGCATGCAATTAAAATACATATGTATGTATGCTCATTTATTACATAGTAACGAAAAGTACTTACTCATTCCCTGAAATATTTTTAAGCAAGTAAGAAAATTTTGAAGGAAAAGATTCGTTTTGTACTCTCCAACCTGTTTTCTGGTTTATAGAGTTATTAGCCTGGTATAATTTGTTTTTGGGGATTGCTGTTCTAATGGCAGACTTCAGTTTCTTATAAATGCGGGTTGGTAATGTTAGAAGTTACTAACTTCTTGCTACCATATGTTACCTAGAAATATTGCTCCTTGTACAATTAAAAATTAAGAAAGGAATTCTGACCGTACTCGTTTACCATGCATAATTCTCCTATTCGCTGAAATTGACGACACTTTCTTAGAGGAAAACTTTGAATGTGTAGGGAATATTGAATTTATATAGTTTAATTGAAGACAACAGAGTACACATATGTATGTAAGTATGCCGATATTGCAAAAAAAAATTATAAAACCTTTCCCATTATATTTCCTTTCTGTTCTAGTTTTGACTAAACCAAAGCAAAAAATGCCTACAAATAGAGAAAATTGGTTTTCAATAAACGCAAGAAAAAGTATCTAAAATCAAAAAAAGTATAATTCATAACTTCCTTTCATATTATCCGCTAATTTCACTTTAATAACCTGCCAGTTTTTCAGTCTGCGTTTTCTTTTGAAATAAAAAAAAATACGTGATACTAAGCGTAAACGTAACCTTGCGTGCTTTTAAGTATATTAAATATTTAAACTTAAATAATTAAATTTCAAATTGTATTACATCTAATTAAATAACTATGTAATTATTATATTCCAACATCTACGCTTTTGAACTTCAAACCTAATGCCGCCATCTCATCTACAAATCTATGCACGTGCTATATACATACATATGAATGTACGTATGTAGATCTGAGAATTCGACATATAATATTTGTTATCATCACAGAGTGAAAAAAGTTATCGCATTGCTATAAACTGCAAAATGGCTTTAATGAACTGAAGTGGAAATATTTGTAATTAAATGTAAGTAATTGTGTTCATCAGCCTAAATAAAAAATTGCTTTATGTTTTAATACTAGCAGCTGTTAATGGAGCCCTTTTCTTTTTTATACAGAATTCAAAACAATACATACACTTTCATATGTATGTATGTAGTCATTAATTAAGTTAAAATATGTGTTTGTAGAATAATAATTTGTATTTTTAAATACGCGATAAGTTCAAAAATTCGTACTTTCTTGAACCCGGCCCAACCACCGCAACCCTTGTACATGTTATAAAGATTAGTGACCGTTCAAAAATGAAATGTCTAGAGTTAGTCGGTGTCTGCCTGCTGGAAGTTAACATTTATTGTGTTCGCTGTTAATGATTCTAAATAATTTCGCAAACTTTGCATTAGTTCATAATCCTTTTTCTAGATTATTGTTTGTCATTAAGTTTTAAATGCCAAAATCCACACCTGATAACACTTAGGTTGGGGCTGACTTGGTGCAGCATTAGCATTTAGTGTTCCATGCGCGTTTGAGTAAATATACATAAGTAATGTGTGTTGGTTATGTTATATACATTTGTGCTTCTCTGGTTTTACACCACCTGACGACAGACGATCACTTTTCAAATTAAAATTCCGTTTCTAATCTCATTTGTTTTGTTTTTTTTTTGCCACTTTGTGAGCCATTTGCATGCACATAAGTACACAGTTGCTTGTATGTATTTTTCCTACATATTTATTTTTTGACATTGTGACCAGTGGCATGGATCTTTTCATTGGGATATTCAGTCGCCTTTTCGCCCCTCCGATGCAGACATTATGCGGAAACTTCCAAAATGCTCGCATTGAGTACGGAATAATTAAAGTACAGAGTGAGAAATTTCGAGTACCTTAATTCTATACATACATACTTATACATATGTATGTGTGTACGTATGTACATATGTATGAACGCCTGTACACATGCATCTGCTTCGTACATTGATGCAGATAGACTATCGGCAAATGAAATCAAATTCTCAAAGTGCACGTTTCGACAACTTCATAACGACAGCCTGATTGGGCGCTGGATGCATAACAGCTGTTTATGTGCATTACAATTGTATTTGAAGTATTTTATACAATCGGTACCAGTGAGAGATCAGCGAGTGAACAAGCCTTTGGCACAACGGGTCTTCTTATTCAAGAAATGCGTTTTATAGTGCTTCTCTGTTCCTGGCTGCCCCATTTTTTACAGGTTACTTGTGTGCCATATACCTTTGTTTATGTGCATGCTTGTGTAGATGTGTATCTGAAAAAGTCTTGTTCAATGAACGACCTGGTTGGGTGCTGTTGTTTATTTTTTATCATTTTATTGCTTGTTGAAATGTCGCTGATTTGCTCCGATTGTTCAAATTGCACATATACATATGTATGTATGCACGTATCCACTTATACATGCATACGTTGAAAACATGTCCACATACATACATATATTGCATGGAAATATAGTAATCTCACATACGAGTATCATACCGTTACTGATCTGTAATTTAGTGTGTAGCGATTTTAAGCTGAAGGTTTAGCTAATAGAGTCTATTTCCTCCCAGAGATGAAAAACTTCAATACAATAGGATAGAGTTAATGAAATAATAATTGAATTTGCAAAACTTTGACACATTTCCTATGCATTTTAATTGAATAAATTGGATAGTTCTGATGCCATTTTACTGGTGTGCTTCTATTTTGTCGCACACCACTGTATTCGCACAAGTACATTTGCCTACATGTACGCGCTCGTGTTTTTGGATGTATGAGTTGTGGGGTTTGGATATTGATTATATGGAAATAAATTAAAATAAATAATGGGTACGGTCAGAAACTATATACACAAGTGATTTCGCATATCGTATTATAGTGAGACGCGCACGGCAAACGACAAATGACGACATCTTCGTTAAATATTCTATTAAAACAAAAAACAGGTTAAAGTGAGAGTTTAACAGGAAACAGACGATCGTTGCTTCGCTTTGCCACACCGTCTCTACATTGACAATAATGTACAACAATTGCACGCGCAATCATACTTCTAATCATTTCTGATCATTTCGAGCAGTACTGTGCTTGGAGTGTATATACATATATAGTATATAATACATATGTATGTATATAAACACTTTCATTATATTATCACACTTATTATCTTATCTGCTAAATCAAAGTGTTTGTATCAAAGAGTTCCTTTAAATCTTTTCGGGTTTTTGAAGAATCCAGAAATTTTGTCATTTTACTTTATATAGTAAACTATTTCCAAAATTAATTGTGGCACATAACAAATTATACGATTAGTGTATGTATATATTTGCTAATGTACTAAATTATAAGCTGAATGAAACACCTATAAGATTTGATCCGAAGATTGGTGACTTTAAAATAAAATGTCGTTTGTACTCGTATTTATTTTATGCATTGCATGTACATATGTACATATGTTTTTAATATTTATTTATCAAATATAAATTTATGTATGTCTAAAAGATCAAATGAAAAATGGCCATATGTCCTTTTTGTAAGTTTAAATCAATATGTTTGTTCTTAAATTTCACTCACATTTTATAGTTTCTTGCACAGAATCCTATATGTACATACTTATGTGTATATAAACATGTGCCATGAATATGTGTGTATGCATGTGTGAACCTTTACTTTTTCCAATGAATTCCAATCCGGTTTTTTGACGCCGGGTCTCGAATGCAAGAAAATAGTAATTTTCTCTCAAACTCATACGCATACCTTCATATGGTTTTATGAAGTTGGTGCATGCATATACACCTACATAGATGTATAAATACTTGTACGTTTATATACAATACACAGTCAATTCTAAGTTGCATATATGAATAAATTTCGACGCAGTGCATTTTTGTATTCTTATCAATGCACCGGCTAACGTTTATACTGCTATTGCGAAGTACCATATACAAACACACATCTGCACATTTATATACATTTTTATGTACATATACATTTATGTCTGCACTAGTTGCATATACTTATGTACTTATATACGAGCTGCAAAAGCCGATGCACTCAAGTGAACGAACAAATGTCTCTCTTTAAATTATATAATATGCAATTGCGTTATTTGAGAGTGAGAGAGAGAGATTAAATAAGCGATTATTACATCGTACGCATTTACCTAATCACCCGATCACGCAAAGAAAATAATTTCAACCTACTATTCCTTTCACTCGTAACGTTTGCACTTTCATATCCACATATGAGTATGTACATACTATACATACATACGTACATATGTAGATACATAAATGGTACTCGTGAGCACAGTTATCCAATGTATGTATAATGTATGTATGTATGCGTTTACTTTGTTACCTGTGAAACTTGTCAGTTCTAAAATAAAAAATAAGAAAAAGCTTTGCATGTTGAATGCCCAATGCACAGGGTTCATCCAGTCCAGTCACAATTATTTCTAAACAACAGTGTAGTATAATTAAAAAAAATTCACGGACGCATGTACTACAACATGGGTGTATTGTACCTACCTTAATTACGTTTCAAAATAAATCTCGATCTTGACCTTCGCTCAGTGCAAATAGAAACACAAATTTACTCGCATGCTATATGCTAATACCCGGCAGTGAAATCAACTCGTCACTAACCCTTTTACAACTAGTATGAACCGCAGGTCCAACACCTCATGCATCTGTCTCTTTTTCAAACAAGCAACTGGTGTGATGTCAATCGTCAGTATCTGAAACAAGTTTAATTACAACTTGAAAAATAGCGATTCTTTCTGTATTGACTTTCTAAACGAGTAGTGTAATTGCGATACCCTTTGTACTAGTCAGTTTTAGTTTCAGAATTCTAATTCAATATTAATATTCTTCCTCAGCGCTTTGATGCGTCACTGTATGTATTTCGGACTCTCTTTACGGCTCTTTTCGACTTGATGCTCAAATGTTAAAAAAAAAGCTTTGCGCACTTTAAGCACTTCTCCATACATATTAAGAGAATAATAAATTATTATTTACGTCGAACGTTTTGCACATAAAAATTAAATAGGTGGTGGATGCTTCTTTTAGAAAGCTTAACAGTTTCTTGAACTTGGATTTTATTGGTTTTTATGTACATACATATAATGTGCCTATATAAAATTATCGTGTTTTCGTTGCATTATATTTAAAATTATGGTAATGTTTTAGAATTCTATATTGCTTTGATAAAATATCAGGAAAAATTCGGCGAATGTATAAATGTCATTATGGGCCCTGATCCTTATCCAGTTTCTATTCTTATCCCTTATTAGAGGCATTGATAACAATGAATACAATTCTCCAAAGTCCCTGATAGTTCCCGAATTCAGGTTCAGATCAAATCTGATCTCGGTTGGAAAATCAGTGATATAATTTCCAATCACCTTTACCTTTAGTCGAACGCAGGCATACTATTAATTGCAGTCACTTATACATAATATAGCGCTTTTGGAAAGGTCAATGAATTACCAGACAAATACCTTCCTTAACTATTTCTTGTACACCTTATTAAACTATATCTCACGATTTTCGCGACTCTTGCTGCAATTTTGAATGCATGCTAATGATTTTATGTAGACTTCACGCTCATGCTTTTGTAGTGTTTGCTTTTCGGTTAAGGAAATGTTAAAAGTAACATTTAACGTAAACTCTCGTCGTCAATTGGAAGTTGGACAGTAATTTAAATTGGTATGTTATTAAAGCTGAACTTTACACTATTTCTATTATAATTATATAATATTAAAATTGTGGGTATTAGATACGTCCGTCTACCGGCCCGGAAACAATTCTAAAAAGCCTACTGTTATTCCAAAGGAAACATAAATTATTATATACTCGTATGAATATGTTTCCATATTATTTACGAAGGTGAAATTAATTAATGCGAAGTGATAACGTTCAATGTCAATAACGTTGCTTTCAAAGCCATATTTTTTTATTACTCTTAAATACATGAATGGAGAGCGAAGCTGATGCAAATTCCTTTAGAAGTTTGAGAGAACATTTCACACACAGCTTTGTATATGATCAATTTCGCTCTCTTACTTTTGATTTAATTTAACGTACCAACAAAACGTCGGCAGCTCGTGAGATTTAGTTTTATCTAGTTTACTTTTGCAACTATTTAAGTATTACCATAAATATATGTATACATAGGTTATTTTTGCAATGACTCTGGTTCCGTGATTACAATGTCTTTATTGTGCTAGTCATAAAAGCTTAACTCACTTGGTAATCTTTAAACTTTCATCATATGCTTCTTTTTATTAATATAATTTATTATTATTATAAAATTCATATTAAATGATACTTAAAATATCAAAGGTTGGACGATCTGCTATTTAAATACTAATGTCAGACCGAAATATTTTTGGTGGCGATTTTACTAATTAATGCTACACTGTTTAGATTACGATTCCTCATTGCCCTCACCTCAATTAAAGTGCTTACGTGGCATATATAATGCGTAAGCTAGGTAATTCAGCACAAAAAACAAAACTAAATAAAACGCAAACGCTCAGCGGTCTATGCCAATGGTTTATGTGGCGATTGTAAGCGCAATAGCGACATTTCGCCGTTCGGACATTAACACGTTGCATATTTATTTTTTGCATTTGCATACAAATGTATATATGTACATATATGTACGTATGCACGCACGTAGTTCTTCTTTAGTTGGAAATGAATATGCATACACATACAAGCATACATATAATGTTATAACATAATCTAAGTTTACTATATACATACATATGTATATTTAAACAATGTGCCATTGCTAATTTTCATTTATTTTTCCATGTTTAACTCTTATTTTAGTAATTGAAATGTCAGCGGAGAAAATCGAAGAAATCCCAGTCGGCGATGAACCCTTCTTGGGTACATTGGACATTGCCATACTGGTGGCCTTAATCGCCGGTGCCACATGGTATTTTATGCGTAGTCGTAAGAAGGAGGAGGAACCCATTCGCTCCTATTCGATACAGTAAAGTTTTAACATAATCTAAATATGAAATGGAAATATTAATTTTTTTTTCATCCGTTAACCTCTAGACCTACATCTGTCAGCACCACCATCTCATCCGACAACTCATTTATTAAAAAGCTGAAAGCTTCTGGTCGCAGTTTAGTCGTCTTTTATGGCTCTCAAACGGGTACTGGTGAAGAATTCGCCGGTCGTCTGGCAAAAGAAGGCTTGCGGTATCGCATGAAGGGTATGGTAGCAGATCCGGAAGAATGTGATATGGTAATTCCAAGTTTCTATTTTATTTCACCCTAGTGTTTAACCTTGCCTTCATCTAAAGAGTACATGTGATGCCTATGCCTTTACATTTTCGCATGCATTTAACGATTCTTTGATATTAATTCAGTTGTTGTTATTTTCATTGACTTTCTTTTCACATAGGAAGAGCTTTTGCAATTGAAAGACATTTCTAATTCTCTGGCTGTATTCTGTTTGGCCACATATGGCGAAGGTGATCCAACAGATAATGCAATGGAATTCTTTGAATGGCTGTCAAATGGCGATGCTGATTTGAATGGATTGAATTATGCGGTGAGTAAACGAATAGTCAAGTTTTGAACTTAGTTGTTTCATACCTTGGAAATTAGACATATGTATATATATTTTCTATTCTATCAAAAGAATCAGAAGAAGAATTTAACGGGTTCTTCATAAATAAAGAGAAATGCAGACTTTTTTTACGATTTATATTTATCATGAATACAATTATTAAAATTTACATATATTACATTTTTGATACAGATATTATCTCAAGTTATTAATTATAATAGACTTATTTTCACCTTAAAATATTTAGTTACGAGGATATGTTTATATGTACGTATATGATATGTGTCTAGTTTAATTCTTGTGCAAAAAATATCTCAGCGCCATCTATATTACGATGTTGCAAATATTAGGGTTGTCGGCTTTCATATTTCTGAATAGCTGTTACAGCTGTTTTCACCCTGCCTTTCATCGCAACTGTCAAAAGTCCAATGTGCTATTGCATAAAGCGTTTACTAGTATTTCCTGTATTAAAGTTTAATAAAAATAATAATAATAATTAATTTACATTACACATCAACTTTCATTTGAAGTCATAATTTAATCAACGATAATGAGGAGTTGATATGGTGACATAACGTGTTAACATGCTGATAAGATTGGGTGCACATCGATGGCGCAATCTTGTGCTTTCAAGTGCATCATTGGAACGACTGAGACACTATCAAAGCGCAGTTGCATTAGATTATTTTTGTAATAATAAAATTAATCTAACATTAAAGACTTTGCAAATAAGGGTAATTTTTTACCGTAAGGAATATTTGTAGCCTAATACCATTCAATAATTCACGATATATTTACTATAACATTATTCATTTATCTTCTTTGGTGTTTGTAGGTTTTCGGCCTTGGCAATAAAACTTATGAGCATTATAACAAAATGGCAATATATGTGGATCAACGATTGGAAGAGCTTGGTGCTACACGTGTCTTTGAGCTTGGCCTTGGCGACGACGACGCAAAGTAATAAAATTACGCAATAATGTTTATTAATGAAATAATTGAAAATCAATTTTTTTGCAGCATTGAGGACGACTTTATTACATGGAAAGATCGTTTTTGGCCTGCTGTGTGTGATTTCTTCGGCATTGAGGGAGGTGGAGAGGAAGTGCTTATGCGCCAGTATCGGTTACTGGAGCAACCAAATGTACAGCCCGATCGCATCTACACCGGCGAAATTGCACGCTTGCACTCCTTACAAAATCAACGTCCTCCATTTGACGCTAAAAACCCATTCTTAGCACCCATTATTGTGAATCGTGAATTACACAAAGGTGGCGATCGTTCATGTATGCATATCGAGTTGGACATTAATGGCTCAAAAATGCGTTACGATGCGGGCGATCACGTTGCCATGTACCCCATTAATGACAACGAATTGGTGGAAAAATTGGGCAAACTTTGTAATGCTGATCTCGATACGGTATTTTCGCTCATTAATACTGATACGGATAGCAGTAAAAAACACCCCTTTCCTTGTCCTACCACTTATCGCACCGCTTTGAAACATTATTTGGAAATTACTGCCATACCAAGAACACATATTCTCAAAGAATTGGCGGAGTATTGTACTGACGAGGCCGATAAAGAGTTCTTAAGAAGCATGTCTTCAATTGCACCCGAAGGCAAAGAAAAATACCAGAGTTGGATTCAAGATGCTTGTAGAAATATTGTACACATCTTAGAGGATATTAAGTCCTGCAAACCGCCTATAGATCATATTTGTGAGCTATTGCCTCGTCTGCAGCCGCGTTATTATTCTATATCATCGTCTTCCAAAGTAATTATACCAATATTATAAATGAGTTTGAGAACAAAATCAATTGTAATTTATAATAATTTCAGTTGCATCCAAATCACGTGCATATAACAGCAGTTTTAGTGCAGTACAAAACACCCACTGGACGCATAAATAACGGCGTAGCCACCACATACTTGAAAAAGAAACAGCCCGGCGACGAAGATGTTCGTGTACCGGTATTTATTCGTAAGTCACAATTTAGGCTACCTACAAAACCAGAAATACCTATCATCATGGTTGGACCGGGCACTGGATTGGCTCCATTCCGTGGATTCATTCAAGAGCGTCAATATCTCCGCGATGAAGGCAAAAATGTAGGCGATACCATTTTATATTTCGGTTGTAGAAAGAGAAGTGAAGACTACATTTATGAAGAGGTATGATCTCAGCCATCTTATTTTCTATTTGAATGTAATTATAATTTCGAATTTTGTTTGTAGGAACTTGAGGAATTTATCAAGAAGGGCACCTTGACTATGAAAGCAGCTTTCTCTCGTGATCAAAGTGAAAAAGTCTATGTTACACATTTAATTGAAAAGGACGCCGACTTGATTTGGAATGTAATAGGAGAGAACAAGGGGCATTTTTACATTTGCGGGTAAATGATCTGTACTTTATAATATTAAATTCAATAATTATTTTATAAAAAAAATTAATTTGCAGTGATGCGAAAAACATGGCCGTCGATGTCAGAAATATTTTAGTCAAGATACTTGTGACGAAGGGTGGCATGAGCGAAGCTGATGCTGTGCAATACCTCAAGAAAATGGAAGCCCAAAAACGCTATTCCGCCGATGTTTGGAGCTAGAAATTTTGACGAATAACGATATATCTGATCAAGTCTTTAATTTTTGTTAAGTAGATAAATTAGTGTTATGGCTGTTATGGCGAAAATGTGTGCATCTTTATATGCATGTGAATGAATACCAGAATAGATAAGTAATGCAAAGTACATCAACAAAAACTAAAAACAGTAATTTATTGGGAAGGCATCACATTCCTCCGTCTGCAACACCATCCCAGGCAGAAGCCTTTATTGTGCCACATGCAGTTATTATTAAAATACTTGACTACAATGTAGAAATTGAAGAAGTAACTAATTAAGCAAACTTTTAAAACGGACTAATGGTTTTGGAGTCTTTTAAACACGTGAAAATACCAAGAAAATTAAAATATTTGTAAGATGATTTATTTTTTGAAAACATTTCGTTTTTAAGCATAATGAACTAAGTATACGTGTTGATAAATGTACGATATAAAATATAAAATATTTATTTTGTATACTGGTGTAAAATTTATTTGAACCATTGTGCAATTTATAAAAAATAAAGTCAATAAAGTGAACATATTTTTTATTAGAACAAACTGTAAATTGTAAATTATAAATCTGCCCTTTTCGAGTCTGCTGTTGTTTGTCAGCAAGCGTTGAAAGATTCGGTAAAATTCTAGTTTAGCGAATTTTTCGAAAAGTGCTCTACAAATTATGGGGAAATTTAAAATGAAGATAAAATAAATAAAGCATTATTAGTTTTTCGCGTAGAATTTCTTTTTATATTGGCGTCTTTCGGGAAATATTTCGGAAAAGTCATTAAATTAGACTTTTTACAAATATTCTATGGTCCCTTTGCGGAAAGTGGAACAAATTTACATTTGTAAATAATTACTTATATTAGAAACCATTCTATTTTACGATCTCTACTTCATCTGCTATCTTCTCGAGAAAAAGTCGCTTTTTTAAATGAAAAATACCGCTCGTTGACGTGTGACTTTTTTTATTTAAAATCATTTTTTATTATAGAATAAAAGTGTTTTCCAACACTACATGGCAACCGTTTCGAATCAGCTGTTCACGTTTGTTGTTTTGGCGCCGCAAATGTCAGTTTAATTTCGCAATTGCATTAATTTTATTTGTTATGGTGGAAATTGAAGGAAGTTTGTTTATTAAATAATTTTTGTACGAAAGTTTAGAATTAAGAAATGTCAACGAGGCGAAAAGATATATGGAAATTGCTTTATAATCTGGTTTCGAGAGATGGTACAGATTTGAATGATGTGTTTGCCTTTGTCGATGATATACTTTGCAGGGAGCCTTCTCTTATTCGACCTTCCTTGCGTGAGCTAAATAATCGTTTTCAGGACACTTTTGTGCTCTGGATTATAAATAAATTTATAAATGGGTTAGGTGACTCGAATGTTAAATGTAATACAAATAGTTTTAGTACAGAGGGGTAAGCATTTTTTGTGCGTTTATTGTTTTATTGTTTATAACTAAAAGAACATTTTAGAATGCATGGACGGAACATTCAATTACAGGAAAAGATACTTCAGTCTTGTTTGGTTAATCGCGCTTTGTTATTTGAACGCTTAGTAGCAGCATACATCAAAGCTATTGGGCAATTAACAAATGGACTGCAATTGCTTGATGAGCAACAAGATGTAAATCAAGCTGGTATTGAGAATGAGCCCAAACAATTCCTTGAAATCACAGCATTTTTTAGTGAGGATTTATGTTTGCGAGAAATCGATGCAGACTTTTCATTTAAACCTATACGTATCTCTTATGAAGTAGTGGATGCGAGAGTGCGTTCGCTATTGCAGGTGCTCCATACTGCCGCACTTATTGGATATCCATTGTTTCCTCAAATATTTGCCGAATCGCTTCTAAGTGTGCTGCAGGTCGTACGTGAATGTGATTTAACTACCAAGTTAATGGCGCTACGCTATTGTCAAAAGATATTTGAACTGGCCTGTAAATGCACTGAATTGCTGGAACATTATGGCCAACTGACCATGCAAGGACTAGCTCTAATATGGAGTCAAATTCCACTTTGGCTGCATGCTCGTTGCATACGACTGGAAGAGTTGGATGGCTTTAAAGATGTGACCATTGGCATAATGCGAGTACTGAATAGGTTTAGTAATGAGTTACAGTGGACGCGACGTGCCTTAACTATGTTGGCCTTAAGTATTCTATACAATTGCGCCGAATTGGAACCAAAAGCCAATAATAAGAATGATAGCAAAAATTTGGGTGAGCTTATTCGTGAGATCGTTCAATTTATTATTCAGTTGCCATTGGAAGGCAGGGAGGAAGACGTACTCGTGAAAGATGCCGAAAAACTTATCAAATTATCGGAGAAAAATGAATTCGTTCTGCTCTTATTATCGGTTATAATTGCGTGTGCAGACAACGAAAGCGAAAAACGCCTGCGGGCTTTGAAGTTCTTCAAAGAGAAAGTTTTCGATACATTATGTTTGCCCGAAATTAGAATAGATTCCTTAAAGCGTTTGAAGCAATTGATGCAAGCACTAATATATGCAGAGCATCGGCTTTGTCGACGTCAGCAGTTAAACGCTTTACGTAAAAATACCGTCGAGGAAGTGATACAAGAAAATTACTACAATGGTATTAACTTATTTTCATCGTTGGTAGATGACGAATATGTGTCCCAGTTGGATCAAGTTATCTCCAGGTACCATTCAAATTCAGTTTTGGTGGATTTTAAAGATTTGGAGCTTTTTACGTTATACCTTGATGTTTGCGCATTGCTTATGAATAGTATTACTTTACGCGGCGCAATGAACACCAAAACGCAGATTATTTTACTACAACGCATGAGCAATCCTTTGGAAGCCGCCACGCAGGAACGCTATCCTTCTCAAAATTTACAAGCTGCTGCATTCGAATCATTTCGCTTGCTTGCCAGTTTAAACATTAATGGACCGGATGAGGTAACTTGCTATTTACGTAAGCTCTATGAAGGCTTAATGAGTAGGATCTTTGATGCGAATCCGAAATTGGAGTCTGCTGAATTATTGATGAAGTTTCGTAGAGCCTTTAGCGAACACTTCCACACATTGATTGCTTGCGGCTGGTTAACTTTGGATCGCGTATTGCGTGATTTTGTCGTTGCTGTGGCAGATATGCCATCCATATCCATGGAAATGCTACGAAGTTCCTACTGTCCCGGTGCCGGTGCTACAACGTGTCGCATATTCTTAAGATTATCACCTTCCACCATATCTGATGTAGCATTCTATGAACATGTCATTGTTTGCCAACTTTGTAATGAAAACATATGCTCAACTGCAGCTGATGTAGAGGCATATATACGTTCTAATAAGGTCATCTTACTTGAGTGCAAAAGTCAAAATAAATCCCTTGCGAAAGGGCGAAAACCGTTGCCTTTACTGCCGGCGGCTGTGCGTCGCAAATTATGTGAATCTTTGCTCACACAAAAGGACGCTGAAAATGCACCGATTGGCCGTCACCTGGAATTCTCACGCATTAGCGCCGACGATTTGTTCAGTGTGTTGCAGAGAGCACAAGACATCTCTAAACTGAATCTTGAAATATTACACACGCTCGTGCCAAAATTGCTTGCTGCTGGAGATGAACAACTTGTCATGAAATTCGCAAAATTTCTACTGCAGCAAATAGTGAAGTCGCTGCAAACACCATCCACAATATCATCGACGTCGTCCACGAGCTCTTCAGCTTCTTTGTCGTCGCCTGCTTCACAGCGCCAGACTCAGCTAAAGCTGCTGGAACTCATTACTTGCTGTGCGCACAGTGACATAAATGAAATATGGCTTTTCCATTTATTCAAACTTACTTTCTTTTATCTCCTGCATCCACAATCGGAAGTCGTGCAGGAGGCAGTGCTGTGCGCTACCGAAATGTGCGCAAAACATGGCTTGCAACCAGTGCGTCTATGGAATTGGTACAAACGTGACGCGCTGACCTTGGTGGTGCAGTTGGCAGTGTTGATATTCCTGAAAAACGGTGTGCGGCTGACACGCTCACTTAAAGCTGTAAGTCAGTTATACTACTTGAAAGTACACAACATTTGTGAATAATCTATATCCTGTATCTTACAGTTTACTAAAATGCTAGGTTTCTCCTGCGTGCAAGAATTTATCTGCCGTTATTATCGCCTCTTGACGACAATGATTCTGCCATATTGTGTAAAGGAGCCCCTGTGCAAAGGACTCATCGTTTGCATATCGAAAGTGACACGAAAGCCGATTTCTACGATCTTCGTCGCCTCATTTCTTCGCATATACACACATATCTATCTAACTGAAGAGGCGGAAGTGGGCAACAAATGTATTGAATTGATTGTGCGATGCACTGAATTCAGTTTAAAGAAATTAATGAATACAGATGTGAAGGTATGTAAACAAGAAAGCTCTTAAAAGTGCTAAAAATCATGATTTAGTGCAGATAAAAAGTGATTATATACTCCAATGTATTATTTCTGTGTTTCTTAGTAGAAAAAAATTACGAGTTCGTAGATGAACTCCCACCGATAGTGTGAAAACCCCGCTCACTCCCCATATAACGGTACTGTTCAAAACTACTAAAGGTGTGACCAAAAACTGTTTAAATTCAATAAAAACTGTTGAAGCCCCTAGGAATCGAATATTTAGACCACGGTCCCTATAGTTGACTTTTGATCGAAAATGTCGGTAAATGTGTGATATATATTACTCAAATTATGGTATAATCCTTCTCTTATAATTTTATGTCTGTATGTCAAAAATGGGTTGAATCGGACCAATACTTCCCTTAGCCCAATATACTTAATATAAAGATTTTCGAACTTCTGGGTGACTTTGTAACACATACATCGGCCAATATGTGAGTTATCCCAGTGAAAATAAGAGAGCGTGTTTTAGGAGGTTAGGGGTAGTCAGAGGCACGAAGAAATGAAAATTTTCAGTATTTTTTTGCTATTAAATCATGTTATTTTACAAAAGTAGTAATATGGCATTATTATAGAATGTGTTGAAGTCACGAAAATTTCAAAAAAAAAATTTTAATTTTCAAAGTTATAGTTGTTTGTGTTGACCCAGTTCCAAAAAAATGTACTTGCGGTGACAACCATAAGTCCTTGGAGAGTCATCTAAAATCAATCGGATAAAAAAATTGGTTTTATAAATATAATAGATAATCCTGGGCCTGAACGAAGGATTTTATTTTTTTCAAAAATTAACAAAATGGCGGCCTCAGGAAATTTTTTTCTAAATTTTTCGGAAAAAAATCAACAATTCAATGGTCTTAAAAAATCGAAATTTTTGAAAAAAATCCTTCGAGTCCGAGTTTATTATGTATTCTAAAAGCTACATAAATTTCATTAAAATCTACTGAGCGGTTTTCGAGTTACGCGTCTAAAGTTTGCCTTTTTGCTTTGAAGTGCCCGAGCTCTCTTTGTTATTTGTCGAATAACTCAAAAACTAATTATCGGATCACCGTGAAATTTTCAGAGAATATTTTTAAGATTACACTTAACGAAAATGCAAAAAAAAAGAATTAATTTTTTGAAAATTCTAACTACCCCTAACCCCTTAATGATAACAGTGCCTCCTTGTGCCTAAAATAAGTAAATTTGAGCGAAAACTTGGCCTAGCTTCTAAATAAATAATATCAGGATTTTCGAACATCCGCCTGACTTTACTCTGCATGACTGGTTCTGGTTTTACACCTTAAAGTATTTCCCTGGATTTGATGCTGGCAAGCTGCAAAAGTATGAAATGTTCGGTTACAGCCGATCTTAGACTTTCCTTACTTGTTATTCGTATTGCTGGTAAATTATTCTGATAAACTAACAACTTAAAACGGATGCTTTATTTAAAGCTAATAATTTTACATCTCACGCAGCAAACGGTGTCCGAGTTTCTGATCTACTTCAACCGCAATCCGCAGTTTGTGATGAAGGCGTTTCAGTGCCTGCTCTTCAGCGACACTGGCAATGGTAGCTCAAGTGTAACAGCTTCAAGTAGCAAGTCTTCGAGAATAGCGAAAACTCAAAGTATCAACACTGGGGATTTTGCAAAGTTCATAGCCGACCGCTTTCTTGGCGTGATCACCTACTTCGAGACCTGCCTTGCCGAACCCACTTTCGAGAAACCGCTTAAGGAGGAGGCGCTCTACAGTCTGGGACAGATATTGCGTTTTGTGGGCGCCAAGCACGTAACACAATTCCGCTTTAAAATCATCGCCATGTTGAGCTTTGTGCTCTCGCTGCAGGATCGTCACCTGCAGTCCATTTGCTTAAAGGTTTGGAATATTTTCCTACACATTGTGAACATTGAAGAGTTGGGGCCGTCACTGAGTCGCATCGTGGCTTCGCTACAACCATTGTTGGCGCACAGCGAATTTGAGGTGAACGCCATTTATGAGTTTGTGATACTGAAGAATGACAGCTTGCTCGGCGCTTACATTCCCGACTTGTATTTTGTCGAGCAACTAAGTGGTATTGCGCCAGCCATAACTCAGTGCGTCGCACGTCAAACAGAGATACTGAAAAGCGAACGCTCCACGTTGCTGGAGAAGATCGCATTTCTCTATCGGCAAATTACCAATGAGAACTCACAAGTGCGCATTTACGGTCTTACGTACTTGCGAAATTTCGTGGCGGCTAATCGCGTCGATATCAACCATCTGGTGCTGAGCGAAATGCTTGTCGATCCGTTAATTGAGAATCTCGTAGATACCTTGGTGGCTGGTTGCAAGCACGAGGACACAAACCTGCAGCTGTCATCGGCGAAGTGTTTGGGCGAGTTGGGCGCCATTGATCCCAGTTACATAACAACGAACCACACGTTCGAGCAGCGTGAAGATTTGCCGCTGAGTGTGCACACCGATGGGTTTGCCATAATGGCGCTGAGTGAGCTTTGTCGCGCCTATCAGTTTCAAAAGGACACCAAGTATGTTGATAATTTCTCTCTCGCCATACAAGAGACACTAGCGGTTTGTGGCGTATCGCCGCGTGAGAATAAAAAACTGAACGTATGGGAGGCGTTGCCAGAGCGCATGCGGCAGGTGATGGAGCCGCTGCTTACTTCGTGCTATACAAACTCGCGGCGTGAAAGTAGTTGTGCCGAGCATCCGATTTTCAATAGCAGTTATTGCCGAAGCTACGCCGACTGGGCATTCAATTGGGCAGCGCGGCTCATTGACTTTGTGCAAGCAGATGAAACGAAGCATCTGCTAAACTCCTACAAGCCGAGTATAAAACGTGATAATAACACCCTTATTACATTTTTCCCTTATGTATTATTGCATGCGCTGCAAGATGGCACGGAGAGTCAGCGGCAAAAGATGTACGAGGAGTTTGAGGCGGTTTTCAGCTTCAGTAGTGCAGGCATTGTTGAACAGCCGGTTTACGAGGCATCGGGGCTGAAGGAGTTCGTATCGGCTAAATACGCCACCGATCTAACCACGACGGGAGAGTCGGCACAACGCACGCGCAACGGTCAGACGGCGCAATATGATGGGTTAGAACACATTGGACGCACCTGCACGAAACTGTGTTCGGAACAAATCGACTTTTTGCAACGTTGGATCCGCGAATGGCAACGAATAAATAGCGTAGGTGCTAAAGTGAATGAGGAGGATAAAAACTATAAGTGTGTGCGTGATTTTCTGCGGCGTTTCAACAAACTGCTGATTGCCAAGGCCAATTATCACTCCGATGAGTATGCGCGTGCGCTTATGTACCTAGAGGCCTATATTGAAGAGACGGACACATGTCAACGATTGCAGGAGCAAATTTCCTTCCTGATTGAGATACATGGCGAGTTGCTTGATGCAGATTCGGTCGAAGGCGCGGTATACGTGAAGAAGACGAGTCTCAGCTTAAATGAAGAGATTATGGTTAATCGCATCGTTGATCGGCCACAAGAGTTACAGACCTGTTACGAGCAGCTAATGTGCAGCGACGAGCCTATCAGTCAGGAGCACATAAAAGGCATGATTAACTGCTATTTGCGCATGGACACACCCGAAACGGCGTTGTTGATCACCGATGGGCTATGGCAGAAACTAACGGATCACTACACTGACGATTATTTTAAAGAATGCAAATCGGAGCTGCTATGGCGGCTGGGACGCTATGATGAATTGCAAGAGCTGCTCGAGGACTCTGTTGTGCGTCGGAAAACGTCCAATTGGAATATACAATGTGCCGAGGCGTTCCTGCTCTACCGACAGCCCATCACCGGCAGTCGGTCGCAAGAGCAAACAACGGTGTTGACCGATTTCACACAACATCTGGATGTGATACGTCGCAATGTGTTGGCAACAATGCGCAGCTGTTCTGTTATCAATCACAAATCCTATCCATATTCCTATGAAGATGTTGTGAAGCTACATTTGCTCAACGAGATGGAGAAGAATAAACAACTCACGCACGAGGTAATTGCCAGCTATGGAGTTGAAGGAAAAGCCACGCAATGTCTTACGAATGTGCGCGAATTCTTCATCGACTGGGACCGGCGCTTGTGCGTGCTGCAGCCGGTGGTGCGCGTCATGGAACCAATACTTTGCTTCCGCCGCAATCTACTCGTTGAAAGTAAGCGCTTGCTTTCCGCCGCTCCACAAAACACTCAGCCGTCGGCGTTGCGACAAAGCGTTGTTGACGCCATTGATGGTGAAATCGGTAAGCTGTGGCTGCGCAGTGTGCAGATGTATCGTGAAGCTGGCAGCCTGCAGCAAGCGCAACTATGCATTATGAAAGCGGCGGAGTATGCGCCCAAGACGCTCTTCATCGAGAAGGCCAAACTTTTGTGGCAGAAAGGGGACCAGGCCCATGCATTCAAGTTGCTTGAAGAGCAGTTGGAGCGCATGGAAGCGCAGTGCGAGCGCAATGTACGCACACTCAACGCGGGTGATCGCGCGCTCTATGCGGAAGCGAAATACCTACAAGCCACGTACAGCGCCGAGTCGATGAACAGTTGCGCCGAGTTGAATCTGCGCTACTTTCGTGAAGCCATACTCGGCAATCACAATTCGGAAAAATGCTATGTGCAGTTGGCTCAGTACATGGAGAAAATACATGAATCGTTCTCGGCGGAACAGCAGCACGGTGACACTGGCCGTAAGCTGTTGCTCGATATCATGGTAAACTATGCAAAGTCATTAAAGAGCGGCTGCGAGAACGTATATCAGTCGCTGCCACGACTGCTGAGTCTGTGGTTGGACTTTACTTCGCGTTGCGCATCGGTTTGCGAAGCCTCGTCCAGCGATCCGGCACTCGCTTCCAAGGCAAACACCATGCAAGAGGTGGCTAAAAAAATGAATGAGCTCATGAACAACTGTGCCAATGGGCTGCCCACCGCCATATTCTACACGGCTTTCTCACAATTGCTGAGTCGTATATGCCATCCGTCGAACGATGTATTCGCCGTCCTCCGCACCATTGTTATCAAATTGCTTGAACATTTTCCACAGCAATCCTTGTGGATGTTGCTGCCAATACTTAAGTCGTCGCACACAAATCGTGTGAAGCGCTGCAAATTGATTTTTACCGATGCGCGCCTCGCAAAGCCACAATTCCAAAAACAGCTGAACGATTTCAATACACTCGCTGAACGTTTAATTGAGTTGACGAACAAAGATGTGGCGCACGATCGAACCTATGAACTGAGCGCGCTTGTCAAGCAACTGCCCAAATTATTTGAGGATCCGAAGTTCTCAAACATTCTGTTGCCTTTCGAGAAGTACATGCAGGCGTCATTCCCTCTGACATCTGCTACATCGTCGCTGGACTTAAATTTGCCGTTAGGTAACTTAGAGCGAACGTCATCATCATCTTCGTCTTCGTCGACGTTGTCAAGTTCATCGTCAGTGCCTGCGAATCCATTTCCCTATCAACAAATTTTTATTTGTGGCATTAAAGAAGAAATCACAGTGTTGCGTTCAGCTGCGAAGCCGAAAAAGATTAGCATCCAATGCAGCGACGGTAAGTGCTACGAAGTGATGGTGAAACCAAAAGACGATTTACGGAAAGATTATCGATTGATGGAATTTAATGGACTGGTTAAAAGGTTCCTGCATCAAGACTCACAGGTAAAAAATTGCATTTGTGGCACATTAAGTCGTCCTTAATTGGTATATTAAAATGTTCTAAACAGGCACGTCATCGTTGCCTTCGTATTCGCACCTACGCTGCCATTCCATTTAATGAGGAATGCGGTCTGGTGGAGTGGCTGCCAAAGTTGAACTCCTTCCGCGCCATTTGTAACTCGGTTTATCGCATGCGCGGCTTGGGATTACCCGATCGCATGCTGCGTCAGTGTGCGTTGCCTCGAACGGATCCGATAGAAAAGAAACGTAGCGTGTTTCTAGACACGCTATTGCCCGCCCATCCGCCTGTTTTCCAGGAGTGGTTACGTCGACGCTTTTGCACGCCCAACAGTTGGTATGAAGCACGTTGCGCTTACGTGAAAACTGTTGCCGTTATGTCTATGGTGGGCTACATTCTCGGGCTGGGTGATCGCCATGGTGAAAACTTGCTCTTCGATGAGACGACTGGTGATGCGGTGCATGTCGACTTCAATTGCCTCTTCAACCAGGGCGAACTCTTTGCCTACCCAGAATTAGTGCCCTTCCGCCTCACCCACAACATGGTCTATGCCATGGGACCATTGGGCGTTGAAGGCATGTACCGACGTTGTTGTGAGATAACAATGCGTGTGCTGAAAAAGCAATCGAAAACTTTAATGTCAGTTCTGCGGCCGTTCGTTTATGATCTTGTGGCGCTGAACCGTAGTTTTAGCGGTAAGACCAAACCCTCACTGGAGTTGACCGATCCCAAGGCTTTGATGGATGTGCGTCGCATCGAGGAAAGACTGCAGGGCTACGTAAGTTATCGCAATTATATAATCCATGCAATGAAATTATGTAATAAATGAATATTTCTATAGGTGAAGCGAACGCAAGCAAACAGCATGCCGCTGTCAACCGAAGGTCAAGTGAATTTTTTGGTAGCAGAAGCTACGAGTATTGACAATCTGGCTGCCATGTACATTGGCTGGGGTTCTTATATTTAAGAAAGTTTTACAAAGGTATATTACTTAATTTACTTTGCGTTTGCTGGATTCTTAAGATAGCGTAATGTCCAATTTTTTATAATAAAATGTTGATTTTTTAAGAAAATCGGTCGGTTTTGTTATTTATGTTCTTTGAATCTTAAACCCTCAAATACAGAAATCTCTCAGAAATAGTAACATTTACGACAAGATCAATCTTCGCTCTAATTCTACTTGTTTTTGGTATTGTCCAAAGTTTTCTCGATTTTACTGTGACGTCTACCGTGGTTTACAGAATATAATTGACACTGATTTCGGCAAAACAGCTGGTAATTGTTCACTGTTTTGTTTTGGACCGCTAAAGCAATATTTAGGCTGTTCACGATAAGGTGGTTATCGGGTTATGTGGTTATGTGATTAAGTGAACAACAACAAAATGCGGTATGACAAAATAACCAAAGTTGACCAACCTATGCCCTTGTTTACAGATTATGTGGTTATTTGCTTATTTCCAGTGTTAGAAAGTCGTTGGAATTTTACTAAATGGCAGCACAAAAAATAAATAAAACTAAGCGAATGGCATTCCTATTTAGATTTTCTTATTGGAAAATCTGCTATTAACAGCTGTTTTTTGTTTACAATCGGCAAATTAAAACCGAAATAAAAAGCATCCAAAAGCATCACAAAGATAAAAAAGAATCAAAAATCAGCAAAAATCAACAAAAATCATCAAAGTAAGTAAAAAGATAAAGTACAAAATAAATATTCATTGTTTGTCATTTGTTTATACTCTAATTTTAGTGTCTACAGAAATACGAAAGCTTCATTTTATAAGTTGGAGTTTCACTGAACTTAAATTGTAAACAATGAACAGCTGTTTGTGTAAAAATAAGCATATAACCATACAACATAGGGTGCTCACGGAGCAAAGAGGTTATTTTTAATCTAATAAGCACATAACCCGATAACCACCGTACCGTGAACAGCCTAATTGTTTTTGTTAATGCTTCAAATATTTGCATGTAGTAAGACGATCTATATTACTACGCTCCCTCCAGGTCTGCACCATGAACTACCTGAGCGGTCGTCAATCATCCGTACAATTTCGAGGAAGAAATTCAAAACTGAGAAGAATTAAATGAGGTGTTCCGCAGGGTGGTGTCCTCTTCCCGTTATTGTTTAACTTATCTATCTCGAAACTCTCACAGCCACCAGAGGGCGTTTTCCTAATCTCGTACGCTGATGATTACACGATATTGACGTCGGAGAAATGGAATCGATGGCATGTGTTCAAAAGTAAACTCTATCTTTCCGATCTTTCTCGCTTCTTCTCTGCACGGAGCTTAACACTCTCCCCCACTAAATCCACAGCGACCATATTTACAAACGAAGGAGTTCAGACTTGACATAAATATTGCAGTCGATGGTGTCAAAGCTCCGACTGTCAATAATGCTAAATTTTTAGGTGTAACTTTTGATAGTCTATGCTCCTATGCTCTATGAGAAGTGACCTCATACGATTATCGCCAAAGTATAGAGTCGCAGAAAAATCTTCAAGTTGCTAGCCTGCAGCTCATGGGAAAAGGACAAAGAAACGTTATTGGCAACTTGCAAGGTAATCGGCCGGCCGGTGCTCAACTACGCGGCACTAATGTGGTCGACTAGATGCAGTGGAAAGCAGACGAAGAAGCTTCAGACCTGTCAGAATACTGTACTTCGGACTACGGCAGGATGCCTCTTGATGTCTCCTATTGAACACCAACATAGAGAGGCCCATATGTTCCCAGTTAAGGAGCATAATGAACCCCTCTCCAGGCAGTTTCCGTTGAGATGCTTTCGCAGAAATCATTCACAGTGGAGCCATCAACACCTTCACCGACTCCCTTCCAGTGAATAGCATACTCCGAGTCAAACCACCACCCCTTGTAGCTCGAGTTGCCGCAAGAAACGAGAGTGACCCTTGTACAGCTTCGTGCTGGATACTGTAGCAGGTTAAACTTCTACTTATCCAGAATAGACCCCGACATATCCAATATATGTTCCACGTGCAATGAGTCTCTGCATGACACTGATCACCTATTTGCATGCCTCACCAACCCCACTCATCTGACTCATCTGACACCCCTCTCCCTTCGGTCCGACTCCTTCGCAACAGCACGTTTCCTGCGCCTCCTGTTAGGTGACGTCGACGATAACTTAGCGAATCCTTACCATCCAAATGGGGACTAGGTATTCGCTAAAACAACACCAACAACGTAATATAAATCGTGTTGTAAGTGTTGCACTATACATACTTGCATATATCGGTGCAACTGTAGCGTACTGTCAATGTGTCATGCAGTTGGCTGCCCTTCATACGATTATACCTAACGACGGTGCAAAATACTTCAGTTCTAACCTCGTTCCTGTTGAACACGTTGGAGAGATTCATATACCTATACACTAGGAGCAGAATACTGACTGTGAGGAGCTCAGCATGCCTAAAATGCCTTAAAGGCAAGTCGGTCGGTACTGCTTTGCACGCTGTTGTCACGGTTGGCCCCTATCCACAAGAAATTGGATCCGGGGGTCGGGGGCCTTCAGCTATGTGTGGACGGAATCTCAAGCACCTCGTATGTAGTATTCTGAATATACGAGAGAACGGTCGTAGCGGAGAGGGTAGTGCAAAGACATCTCGAAAGTTAATGGGCCCACCCAGCAGGGTGGGATACTTTTCCCACTGCATTGAATCTTGCTGATTAACGGCCTACTTAAAGAACTCGAGAAACGCGACTGTCGGGTGATAATCTATGATGACGACGTGGTTGTTTGTTGTTTTTTTCCTGTTCCGATAAAAATCATTAAGCTTAGTAAGCAATTACGAACTTTGTAACGAATTCGCTGTCCCCATAAAACTTGTCTCTTTAATCGGCCAGATAACATTTAGGCACAAATCACAATTGAAAAAACAGTAATACTTACAGTATATAATACTATATAGTATACTTATGTGTATTTATAACAAACTGCCATATACTTCGGTTGTCTTATCAACTAGTAAAAGTTAGACAGTGTGGAGCCGGAAAGTACTACACCGTTCAGCAACTATAACAATCGCAATAAAGTTACGAATCGTATTAGTTTTTGTATCTTGGCAATCTTAAAGGCCCATTCACATATAACTTTCCTCGCTTTGCGTGACAGCTAATATCACAAACGTACTTCAAGCTTTTATATCAAAACAAATGAATTGGCCATAAGTCTCAATACTCCTTTCTACGGGGTGGGCCATATAAAATTTTAAATTGAAAAAGTCAATAAAAAAACGGCTTGATATTTTTCAAAGGTCTAACATTTATTTAAAAGGTTGTTTTATGAAATTTATTTGTGGAAAACAATTTCGGACAAATGACCACCACGGCTGAGTTTATAGTAGCTTATCCGATTCACCCAATTTTGGAGTACTTTCTCGATGGTTTCAGGCCTTATGGCAGCTACAGCAGCTTGAATCTCGTACTTTAGATCTTGAATTGTTTCTGGATGGTGGGCGTAACATTTATATTTAACAGCTCCCCACAGAAAATAGTCCAACGGAGTTAAATCGCTGCTTCTGGGAGGCCAATTCACATCACCTCTTTTGCTGATTATGCGATTTTCGAAGATAGAGCGTAAAAGATTGAGTGTAGCGTTTGCTGTATAGCACGTAGCGCCGTCTTGCTGGAACCAAATGTTGTCCAAGTCTTCCACTTCAATTTGCTTGAAGAAAAATTCGGTTAACATTGCGCGATATCGCTCACCATTGATGGTTACGGCGGTTCCTTCTTCATTTTCGAAAAAAAAAAAAAATGGGCCGATGATTCCACCAGACCAAAATCTGCACCATACAGTGATTCGTGCTGGGTGCATCGGCTTCTCGACGATTACTTGCGGGTTTTCTGTGCCTCAAATGCGACAAGGTGGAAATGAGCCTCGTCCGAAAAGACGATTTTTCGGTAAAATTGACCATCCACTTGACTCACCACTTTGGAAAAAAAATTTCAATATTTTGCAGTTTTTTTTCTAGTAAATAGCGACCCATTTCGTAAATTTTAGACTTTTTACTGAATATCTGTCACTTTCCGAATGGTATTTGACGTTTCCAATGCCGAAATATAAATAATTCAAATTTAAAACGTTAGATGGCCCACCCGTTATTATACATATTGGGTTGTCAAAAAATTCTTGCGGTATTTTTATTGAATCAATTCGTGTGGCACCCATACATCGAGCTTCTTAGTGACTCCAAGCTTCTTCAAATGGTTTATAACGGTTCGATGACTACTATGATTTTATTGCAATTTTCGACGACAGGCCTTCCGGAGCGTGGCGCATATTCGACCACCTCTAAACCAGAACGAAAACGTTGAAACCATCGTTGTGCGGTGGAAATGGAAACTGTATCGGGTCCATAAACTGCACAAATTTTATTTTCGGCTTGAGATGCATTTTTGCACGCGCTTTCAGCGCCAACTACCGAAAATACCGCAAAACTTTTTTGACAACCTAATATATAGAGGTTCCATTGCAGAATTTCAAGAATTTTGTTCGGTGGGACACTACGTTTTTGAGTCAAAAAAGTTTATGAGAACACCCGATAGTTTCCGGAATGTCTAGTGCAAAGAAATGCATCAATATTTGTAATGTGGCCTGCGCATACCATTCCGCACCTTTCTTATCTCTGTATCAACCCAGTGTAACGGTGTAAATGATGAATCCGCTTGTAATTCAACGTTATCATCGATGCCAAAGTGAAATGAGTATATGCTATGCGCAGCTGCTCCATCGGTATGTGACGCAGCTGGATACAATTTCAACGATTATGATGCGACCCAGAATAGCTCTGCCATTTCGGCAAAGCGTGGCTTGTCGCGACGACAAGGACTCAGCTGGATTCCTCGGCTACTGTGTCAAACGATGGCCATCACTGTTTGCTTTTGTTTTGACTAGCGGTATTGCTACTGTTTGCCATTGTTGTTGTTGTTTGCACAGTCGTGTATCGTGCCATGTTTACATTGTGCGAGGGTGGTAAAGGTACGTATGTTGCAACATAAAAAGCTATGCACCAACGATGCACCACAAATGTACAAGAGCACCAGGTAAGATTGGCAACAAACTTTACCCGACCGAATGCCGTCCAAACTGGCGCAAGCGTTTGCGGACGTCGGCTACTGCTGTTACTTCTGTCGCCACCTATTGTTGCCACTTTCGAATGTGAAATTGTCGCTCCTGTTGCAATCACTTTATAGATCTTCAATTCGATGTTATTATTGTTGTTGGCAATGTTATTGCTCTCCACCATGGTTGTTGGCACTTTTCTCCATTATTGTTGTTGTTTCTGTTGTGCACTGCGGCAATCAGCGCAATCAGTTAAATGCCCAAGCTTGGTACGTGGCATGAAGCATTTCTTTTGAATTCGATTCGATTTGCGTTCACCGCTGCCGTTGCTTTGTGGTTGTGGTTGGCTTTCTGGTGCTGTGCTTTGGATGGCTGGGAGTTATGTACTGACGGAGCGGCAGGGTTGGCTGCGGGGGATACTGGCGCTGTTCAAATATGTTTGTACATGCAGACTGCAGTTTCGGGTCGAGCACGAAAACGGGTCCGACTTCATCCCCTCCCCAATCATTTTACTTTAACATTCTCATATTTTTATTTGCTTCAATGCTTTTTGGGTGAGGGTTATTCTAAGCAAACCAGGCTGTAGAGTAAAATATTTTTACATTTCAAATTCCCACTTTCTTAAAGTTTTGTTTTAGTTTAGTTTAAGCTGAAGAACTATGGCGACAGAGTTATGGATATCAGTAGATCCTAAGCTCAGAACTTGCAACACTTGGTTATAGGAAAAATGCTGGGAACTACAAGACGCAGGGCCTTTTGAGAACGAGCACCCAAGGCAGAGCGTGGAGCAGCTCCGTTGTTTTCTTGCGTTGTCTGATCTCTGTTATCGAAAAACTAATATGCGGAGGAAGTTCTGAGAGTTTCTGACGATATCCATCCTGGAGACCGATACTCCCGAATCAAAACTCATCAAATGCTGCGACAACGCGATTTCGATAATATTTGCCACAAAGATCGAAAACTGGAACACTGTGTTTCGCAACTACGACTGCTATGAGCATTGTTGTTGTACTGTATGCTCGCCAATGTTTCAGGTATGTAGTTTACTTTGCTACCGTTTGGTCACGTTCAAATTTTGTCAACACAATCTGTATGAGCTCATCGCTGCTGCTTTGCCGGTAGTTTACATCCATACATTTGGTAGCAACATTCACATAAAACAACAACATGCTAATGTTGCATGCAACAAAGCACCAAATGCAACACAGTTCGCTTTGTTTACACAGTTTCGCATCGCTTTGCCCCGAACAAGGTTTGTATTAGGTGAGCTCGTAGCGGTCTGTCAGCTGCTTAGCCTTCTAAGCGCTAGTTCAGCAGCTGCTAAGTAACCTTTTTACTGATGGCGACTAGCTGATGGGCGACGAACGCCGTAACCGCAGGCGAGAGCATGGGAGTGACAGCAGACACTTTAAACGGTTGTTGTATCCCGCTGCTGCACGCTGGTCTTCTTTTCGGAGCAATTGCCTTTCAATTCGGAAATGCGAATTTGGAGGAAATAATATAATAGAATATAAATTCAAATAAAGAAAATAATTTGGACTAATTTTAATTTCTTTATCTTTGTAAGTCGTTACTAAACTTGCCTTGAATCTACCTAAAACTTAGGACCTATGTGATTTTGTAGAAAATGATCTGATCGCTAAATCTGATATCGGTATGAAAAGATTATTAAGTTATTGTAGAATGAAAACCAAACCAAGTCTGTCTTTAATTGTAAAAAAATACAGGTTTAATAACTGGAACAATTCATCTACTATTAAGTAGTCAATCCAGGACCTTCAACTCATCGAAACGCTTTAGAGAATATTTCAGTGTCTCCATCGTTCGTGGATTACTTTGAAACATTAACTCGATTTTGCGACGAGCGAATTCCTCATCGTAGAATTTCTCTAAAGAATTATCCTGCGAATCCATTGTGAACATGGACATTAACGGAAAGAATCCGAATGCAACGAAGAAGCCGAAACTTTCACGCTGCGCAATCTCCTCCAAAATATCGGTGAATTTGGGTATTGGATTATTGTAAGGCAAAGCTTTTAGGGTCCGCACCAAACCGTCATAATATGTTTCAATCAAGGCTCCACGATGATTTTTCAATACATCTAGCTGAATGCTGGTATTCAAAAAGTAATTAATATCGAATCCAATACTGCCATAATAACACAATTGAAAATCGATCTGTAATTCGGAAGGTTTGCAATTTCAGCATAACTTTCAAGATAAGATAAAGAAAACTTACAAATCTAACTTCGCTCGGCGCTTTAAATTTTGTTGAGTTACAGTCGTATTTGAAGAACATATTATTTACCCACAAGTCGCCATGATTTAATACATTCACATTACCACGTAACGGATAGACGCACTCGAGCACGCGTTCCGTGAAGTGATCGTAATATTTCAATAATTTCTTTGATATCGGCTCCATTGTGGGACATTCGGCAACAAGTGTAGCGAGCTTCAAAAGCTGTGCACCAAATAAAGCTTTAAAAGCTTCCTTCTTGATTGAGTCTTTATTCAAAAGTCCGAAGGTAAAATGATCAATAATAATCGCAGGTGACTAAAGCGGATATGCAAATAATATTTTAGATTTAAAAAAGAAATAATTCTGGCATGTCTTTTATATATTTTTGCTTAAAATTTACCCTCTCTGCCATCAACATAGTAAGTGCATGGTATTCACCCAACTTTTCCATAACAATTTGCGCATGCGCCAAATCAAGTCCCACTTGTCTACTCTCCAACATGAAGCCCAGCATACTCAGGTCCTCGAACATAATATTCTGCTCCGGTTCGGTGGTGGAGTGAAAGTGCCTGAAAGCAAGGAAAGAATATCACTTTAACTTTACCTTGCCTAGAAACTATAAATACAACCTTGCTGCCAGACTCCATGGCTTATCCAAGTACCACATGAGCGCTTCCATTTTAGGTTTGATATCCAAATAGAAGATGGTCTCCTTACGATAGATATTCAAACGACTAAGTACACTTTGCTTTTGTTTCGGCATATTTTTGACGATTATCGTCTGTTCGGTTTGCTGATCCTCGCTGGTTTTATACTTAATAGTCGCCCGAAATATGTTACTGCAGTAATTTTCGCCACCCATTGTTAAATTCTCAATGGATATGCCCAATATTTTAAGATCGCCCATACGTAAACCATTCTCTAGCGCTCTTTTGAAGAACTCCATATTAAAGTAGTTGGGTATTTCGCCAATCGCAAAAGTCGCCATTTCCGTCCAGTGTTTCCGCAGCAACCTCACTCTAACACTTTTCAATCGAAACTATTAATTTTCCTACGTTTGGTTTACATTTTTATATAAAATCTTTTGTAGTGTAGATTTATGAAATCTGTAAATCTAGTACTTTCCGCAAGATAGAGCACAATCCATTTGTCGGTTTAATTGGTTTAAATTGATGAGTCGAGCCGGCTTTGGGCATGCACAATCCGTTTATTATGCAGAGTTCGAGTGCATATATTCATACTCTGATTGACATTTCTAATCAAAGTTAATACATCATCGAGGGCAGCTTGAGTATTATGCCCATAAGACGTATATTGCGAATTTCTTTGATTCTATTTTCATACTAAGAATCTGTTTTATTAACCGTCGTCGTATTGTAAGTGACTGGCAGATGTCAAAAATTTATTGTGTGATCGTTGCATACCACCTAAGAAGAATTTAGGCGGATGCTAATTTTACGACATCTAAAAATTTTACAATGGTAATGCTGCCGCATCTGCAAAAGTTTTATATTCCTTTAAGCATTTTTTTTTATTGAAAATAGCGTTCTATAGTAATTTGCTTCGAGACTTTTCTAAATTTTCCAAATAAATCTCGAGATCTAAATAAGTGTTTCGTGTAGAAGATACTTCCTCATTGTGTCATAATACAAGGTCTGTCGCAAAAGAAACGGGACTGTTAAAAAAAAAACAACAACAAAAAATTAATACTTTTCAAAAGTTATATTTTTTTATTCAAAGTAGTTTCCTTGTGCTTCGATACAGCGTTTAGCCTGGTCAATTAACCTTTCAAGTGAGTGTTTAAGGTCATCTTTCGGAATGCTCTTGAGAATATCGGTCGTCGCCTTTTGGATAGATGAAATGTCCTGAAACCAGTGTCCTTTCATGAGCAAATGAAGTTTTTCAAATAGGTAAAAATCACAGGATGCCAGATCAGGTGAGTAGGGTGAGTAATTAATAGTTAATATGTAGTTTTTTGTCAATAAATCAGTGACAAGCGTCGACCAATGACACGGCGCATTATCGTGCAATAGGCGCCAGGACCCTGCCTCACGGCATTGTGGTCGAGCACAACGAATGCGTGACAAAAGACGCTTCATAACACCAAGGTAAAACACAGCATTAATCGTTTGGCCAAGTGGGACGAACTTTCGGTGTACAATACCCTCGGAATCGTAAAAACAAATCAGCATTGTCTTTTTTTTTTAATTTTGGCCGGCCTGACTTCTGATCGTCCCAGAGGTCCTCACGACCTTCTTGGAATCGCTTAAACAACTCATGCACATTACTACGGGATAGACACTGATCACCATAAACTTTTTTCATCATTTGAAATGTTTCAGTAAACGGTTTCCCAAGTTTAAAACAAAATTTTATATTTGCTCTTTATTCAAAATGCATTTTACGACCGATGACCAAAGGCTGCTGTCACTTTTTGATCGATAACATCGATTTTAGTTATCCAATTGTCTTAAAATTTTTACGAAATGTCAACAAGAGATCAAACTTTTTATTTCATATACCCACCAACAGGTGGCGCCACCAGAAACAGTTATATATAAAAAGTTCTGTTTCTTTTGCGACAGACCTTGTAGTCTCAACTAATTTTTTTAAGGGGTTACCTGGATTTTCTCGAGTAAAAAACAGCGTTTTTTCAAAAATTTTTTTCTCATACAAAAAACAAAATATTTTATTCGAAATTTTTGCTGTTACAAAAATACACTATTAATAAAGAAAATCTGAAATTTTGAAAAAAAAAAATTTTAAACTCGGCCATTGCGACGCCATTTCCGGTGATCTCTCGGAAAAAGGATGCTCTCGCGTTGACAGGATAACACCTTACAGAATCATCTAAAGTGAAAAATACGTGTTTTAGTTACCTTAAGTTAAAGCTTGGAATAAGAAAAAAAATTGAAAACTACATTTTTGCAAAAAAATTAAAATTTCAGTGAAAATTTCGCTGTTTTATTTATTTATTTATTTTTTTTAATAGTTATAATTGAAAAGAAAATCGTTCGCCCAAGTGTTTATGAATTATGTCTTAAAAATCTATGTAACATTTTAAAAGATCGGTTGAGTAGTTCTCGAGAAATCTTGCCAATCAACTTCAAAAAGACAGTTTCGAGAAAAACGCGTTTAAAGATTTGAGTAACAATAAAAGTGGGACACAAGTGCAGAAGCTCTCAAGGCTGTATCTCCGAAACTATTACTCGGACCAATTTGAAAATTTAGGACAATATTCGAGAGGTGTTGTGCAAATTAATAAGACAATAAAAAAAATTCGATTTTTGAAACCCATAAACCTATGTAACCCCTTAAAATGCATTGGAAGGTCGTCACTACAAAACAACTTTGAATATTCCGAAATGGTTTCTAGAAATTTCAAGTTATTTTGACAAAAAAAAAATAAAACTGAAAATATTACCAAATGTGTTCTAGGATAAGGCCATTAAGAAATACTTTCGAAAATTATTAATTATAGAAAATGTTTCGTTTATTTATACTATTTGCTTACACATAATACATATGTACATATTTTAAATGAAATTATTTTTAGACATAGACATAGCATAATATTTTTATTTTAGATTTATGTTAATATTTACATATTTACATGCTCACAGCATCTAGAATGTTGTTCTACTAAATTTTAAAGAGAAACTAGAACTCGTCGAACACACCCATATCCTCTAAGCGCTTAAGTCCGTACTTTAGCTGTGCTTGCAAATGTTCTTGTGCAAATACTTTTTTGTACTTTAGGCGGACAGTTTCATCATCGAAGAAACTTTCAAAACTGCTATCTTCGGATAGCTCCTTTGGCATAGTAATTATGGGCAGAAAACCGAACAATGCGAAAAGCCCGTAAAGTTCACGAGCGCGCAATTCATATTTTAGATCTTCTAAAGTCGGTATATTCTCGTAATGAAGGAATTCCAACGTCTCCTTGAATGTTTTGTAATACACATTTATAAGATCGTCTCGTCGATCCTTCAGCACGTTCAGACGCACGCTAGTGTTGAGAAAGAAGTTGAGATCGCAGGCAGGACTGCCATAGAAATTGAGTTGGAAATCCACCTGAAAGTTCACAAAACATGAATGAATTAATTTTCTTTAATAATTATTTTTATTTTTATTTTTATTTTCAAAAGAAAAATTTGTGAATTTCAGTGAAACTTACAAAAATAGCGCGCGTTGGCTTCGCGGGTTGCTTGGGATCATCATAGGCGTACATGAAGTTTGTTGTCCAGAGATCACCATGATTCATCACAATGATACGATCGCCCTCACGACGATCGGCTAAGTGTGCGCATATGGGCTTGAAATTATCGTGAAAATAGTGCAATTTTTGTGCGATCTTTTCAAATCCGGGCCATTTCGCTGCATTGTAGGCCAGGTGCTTCAAGCTGCTGCCAGCCATATTTTTGAAAAGATCACTTTTCAATACAGTCTTCTTGCACAGCATACCGTCAACCATGCGTTTGGTGATATCGGGATCCTATAGATGATAATAAACATATACAGTTTGTCACAAATGTTTAAAAATTATTTGCATTACAATAAAAAAAAATCTATTGCAAGATCTAAATGTGAGCCTAATATACTTGTAGTTGCATAAGATGAATATTATATTATGACTAAGCAAATTATGTAACAACCTTTCGCCATTTATTAGTTTTTAAAAGATAGCCAGAAAACTTTGCTAGTATACGAAGCGAAAGTAAACATTATAAAGTGTAGTTGATACTTATCAATACTTAAAACTTTAAGACGTGATGAGAAATATTTTGGCTTGGAAAATTAATCTCACATTTATATTCATATTTATAATCCCTGAAAGCCTTATCTTTTTGGATACTACAGATGGCTTTTGTTGAAAAAAGCTCTTTCTGATTAAACCGCATTATATAGTACACTAAGCAGTAATGATATAAAAAAGGATTCCCTACGCCTCTTCAATATACTTACACGCTGGGCTAAAATCATTGACGTGGCATGCAGGCGTGCCGTTTGTTGCAGGATCAATTCACAGTGTGCCCAATCGAGCTGATCTTGTCGCGAGGCAACCACAAAACCTTCGGGTTTTAAGTCAGTAAACACAATGGTGCGAGTGGGTGCTTTGACTGCATATAGGCAGCTGAGCAGAATTCCAAAAAAAGAAAAACAAATTATAATTTAGAATATCCGAAAAAAATCGCAACACATTTTAACATATTGAAATGTTTTATAAAAAAAAAATCCGGATTTTATTGGGTATACTAACGTGGCACCAAATTTCGGACCGCCCACAAGTATTTGTAGACGTGGCAATACATCCAAGTAGGCCAATTTCTCCTTGAGAAAAACACCTACATCTTCAAGGAAACGTGTGTCTTCCGAAATCGGTATACTTTTGACGATTAACGACCGTTGCTCTTGTATTGGCGGCTCATCATCATCATCAGCTGGACGCTCATAGGCGACTGAGACGCGATAGATGCGTGAGCAGTAATTATCACCGGGGTTAGTGCCCCATTCGAAAGTTATTTCATTTATCGTTAGATCGATTTCACGCAAACCTTCCTCGAGCGCGGCCACGAAAAAGTTCTCATCCAAATAATCGGGCACAAAAATATTGTTCGGATTTTTTATAAGCATTTTTATAATTTCCTTATTTTTTGAAAATAACCTTTTGTTTGTTTTATTTTTCTATTTACAACAGCTTTGAGCTTCGAACAACTCACACCGGAACGTTTTGTGCCACTCGCTAAACTAACATGTTCTTGGCCAAATGCCGCGCTTTAATAGACGAGCAAATTCACACTTAATATGCAGCGGTAACATTCCTTGCCCCATTGTTGAATAGAAAAACTTTCTTATTTCTCATCTAATGAGTATGAGTGCTACTTCATGAGCGATTGAGCGTTCGACAGAGTTTCGCTTAGCAGTAGATTGGCTATAGTTGTCATTGTTTGCTTTGTGTGGGTTCCTATATTGCACCTCATATTCATTCATAAATATTTACCAATGTGATGTAAATGCAGGGAATAAACGCATATTTCGAAAATTGGCTAGGTCATGCTTAAATACATCTGAAGACCAAGTAAGTGTAAATGCTTTTTTATTAGTTTTATTGTTGACATAAATTGACAATCGTCATAAAGATCGCTCTTTATTGGCCTTCGAAGTAATTAACAGCCATTATTTGCACTCTAGATATTTGATAAGAA
This sequence comes from Bactrocera zonata, assembly GCA_037783105.1. NCBI lineage: Eukaryota > Metazoa > Arthropoda > Insecta > Diptera > Tephritidae > Bactrocera > Bactrocera zonata. The sequence goes on from JBAWJQ010003923.1 coordinate 175,396, forward strand.
ATATTTAAAGAAAAAACTGCAACCAGACAGCTATTCGTGTTTTTATTTAGAATATATTTACATTTATTAGGAAATAGAAAAATAGTTTAATTTATTTATTGTAAATTCACGATAATCTAACTGGTTCTGTTACAGACAAACATATATTTGCAAATTTACTGTGCGAATCGTTATAATTTATTAGTTTTCTTAGCAAAATATTTTGAAAATGAGAGAAGGAAAAATTTTACTCCCTTTATACCCTTAATGAACATTTTTACACTCTTGCAACATGTTGCTACAAAGTTATAGATTAGTTTTGTTCATCTACCGGTTATTTGTGTGGTGGTGAACGAGGCCAAGACGAAATCTCTCCTGTCATCAAACGAACAGTCGTCGCATTCACAACTAGGCTCCCACGTCATTGTTGACAGTCATAATTTCGAAATCCTAGATAATTTCGTCTATTTTGGAACCAGCATTAACACCAACAACAACGACAGCTTCGAAATCCATAGTAACTCTTGGCAACATTCCTCGACGAAAAAAAACCAAACTCTATAAGTCACTTAGTATTCCCGTCTTGCTATCTTATGGGTCGACGGTATCAGCTTTCGGGAGAAAGGTTCTGCGGAAGATTTATGGTCCTTTACGCAATGACTACGGCGAATACCGTATTCGTTGGAACGATAAGTAGTATGAGATATACGACGACATTCACGTAGTTCAGTGAATTAAAATACAGCGGCTACGGGCTAGGTCATGTTGTGTACTCGCCGAGGGCAGCAGAATAAGAGGAAGACGTCCACTCCGTTCGAAAGACCAGGTGGTGAAGGACCTGGCTTCGCTTGGAATCTCCAATTGACGCTAAATAGCATAAGAGGGATCTACGCCAGTAAAGAAGAAGAAGAATATTGGCAAATATGTGAGTCATATTGATAAAATTGAGAGAGCATCTTTTTTCTAATAACGATGCAACTTTGTGACTAAAAAATATAAAATAAGGTCGGGTGGAAAACACTAGACCCTATATAACCAATATTACGATTTTCAAGCATCTAGCTGACTTTATACCGCATAGATCGGCGTTGTTCCGGGAATGTTGCAAGATTTTGAAATTTTCGGTTTCAATCGAATTGAATCTTCCCTACTTGTTTAAAATGCTGTTATTTGCTTCGCGTGGCATGTTTGTATGAAGGCTTTTAGCTTTTGCTAATATACTATATTATAATATTTGAGTTTGAGTAGTATTGAAATAACAATGAATAACAGTACTACACTAAAGGAAATAATTGCAAATAATGTAGGAGAAACTCATAAATTTTAGGTAATAAAATTTGAATTTCTAAACTGTTTAATGAAGTAAGTAGTAGCTGGATTGCCGCTTTGGGTGGTACAGGGAGGTACACTATGACTTTTTAGGTGGTACAGGGCGGTACATTATGATTGAATTTTGAGTTGCAGAAACTGGAAGCTCAGAAAGTCGTTAGCAAAAAAGCAAAGCTAGAAACACAATAGCGAGAACTTATCTTCAGAACGAGATCTCCGTTATACGCCTCAAAAAGCTACTGCAATAATAAATTTTTATTGTGGCATCTATGACATAGAGCGTCGCTTCGTTTTTTACAGTTTCAGATATTCATACCTAAACTAATCATTTATATGCCGAATTTTTACCAACGACAACTAATTTTTGAAATCAGAAAATAAGGAGTAATGAGAAGTTTAACGACCCATCTTCTTGGTGATGCTGAATACCCATCGGTGTGAAATTCCATAGCAATCAAAGACTTTTACCGACGAACCAAGCATTTTTGGAAACGTGAACGAAAATTGTTGTATAACAAAGTAAACATTGACCTGGAGATAGTGTCGTCATACTAATAACAAATGGACAATCACTTGGAGTGATGAACTTTGATAATTAGTGTTATTACACTTATTCTCTTTCATTAGGTCATAAAAGATTAAAGGTCTGGGGGAAACAAGGAAATATACAGTATACTCTTGATTACGTTGTCGTCTTGAACTCACTGAGAAGATAGGAACACAACAGAGTATTGAGGTGTTAACGGGATCATATAAACTGATCAGTTCTCAACAGGAAATATCTTGATTGATGTAAAACAATCCGTATCGAAAAAGTGATGAAGAAAGCAAAAGAAATACATTGGTACTTGTTCTTACCTTTATGGAAAGATTGGTTGTGTAGAGCAAAGGTCTATAAGTGGCTATTGACGGCGTATTTGTTTACTGAAGCGGAGTTATTAACAGGCAACATGGATATTCAGCCATGCGGAACAAAGATACTTAGCTATGGCGTACTATATACCAGTTGAAAACAGAACCTGAAAGCGTTGACCCTGTAATTGTTCGAACAATACAGCAATTTCAACGCGAAGAGACTAATATTTCACACAAACTGCTTCGGATATGGATGAAGATTTTACCTAAACGGCAAGTATCAGCTACATGAAGTACAAATAGACTTTGACTGCGAAAGGAACAACTTTATAAAAACGTCTGTTACAATATCCTAACTACGATTTTGGTTGTTGTAAGAGATTCCGAAAAAAATTTCCTTCATATAAAAAATTTGTATACTTTTACGATTTACTTCCCGTTAAAATTGTTTACTATACATTTTTCAAAAGATGAACAATTACACTTGATAAAAGTGCTAACATGTAGCTATTATTAAACCTTTACATTGCATATTTAATGATTTACTATCTCCATATACAATTATCATTTCGAGAGAAATGTTGTTGACACCCGCTACTTGAAGCTACTTGAAGAAAATCACGTTATCTGTTTTGGAAATTCACATTTTATTCGTGCAGATTTATACGACATTTTTTTGTCGTGCTTGATATAGGAAATGCATTATAAATCCCCAGTCAAATCAATAAATTTATAAATAGAACCAATTTAAGCCGAGAAGATCTACGTGAATAAAAATTACACTGCATTCTAAAGGCAAGCTCGAAACTTGTTTGCAAGTTTTGATGGCAATTCATCTCTAATACGGTTTTCAACTACATATATAGCGGTAAGCGCAGAGAAGCTGCGCCAGTTTCAGTTCTATTACTCGTTGAACTCACTCGAGCACGGATAAAACAACAAAGTTAATTGTCACTTATAAAAGATTGTAGGATACAATTTAATTATGGCATATTTATTGTGTGGACAAAGTCTATTTCTCTTATATTTTATTGGTTACTCGTCTGAATTGTGTTCAAAAATAGACTCCCTTTCTAAACTATAAAACGTTACTTTACGTTTTGCATTGCCCTTTATTACTACAGCCGAGATATCGCTCTGAAAAAAATAAAGTAAAATCTAAGATACGACGTCGCACTAAGCTGCAGTTTGTTGCGGTATTGCAAGCGACTGGTGGATGTCAAGTAAGTAATGTTTTGGTCGTTGCATAACTTCAAGTAAGAATTTAGTCGGAAGTATAAATAAATTCCGTTAGCACTTTAGTTTCCGTCAAATTAAATTTTCTTATTGTGTCTGATAGTGATTTGATCTAACTCTTCGAAATTTACCAAAATAAGCCTAGAATATATTTGATCGTGGCGCCTTATTATTGACTACTTTCTTAAGATTACAAAGCATCGACTCAAGTTGATAGAAATAAATCACTCAGACACTTCAAAGCTATTTTGACTGAGAGCTTTTCAAAAAGTTTTTCAGAAGCTTTTATTGAAATATGTTTTGGTATATTTTATCGTAAAAATAAAAAATATTACAAAATCTGTGCCAAGTTAAGGGTTTAGGGGTAGTCAGAGGCACGAAAAATTGAGAATTTTCAGTATTTTTTTGCTATTAAATCGTGTTATTTTACAAAAGTAGTAATATGGCATTATTATATAATGTGTTGACTGGAAGTCACGAGAATTTCAAAAAAAAAATTTTAGTTTCCAAAGTTATAGTTGTTTGTGTTGACCCAGTTCCAAAAAAAGGCCTTTGCAGATTCATCTAAAATCAATCCGACAAAAAAAAATTAGTTTTATAAATAGATAATCCTAGGCCTGATCGAAGAATTTTTTTTCTTCAAAAATTAACTAAATGGATGCCTCAGGAAATTTTTTTCTAAATTTTTGGGAAAACAGTTAATTGGTCTTCAAAATCGAAATTTTTGAAAAACAAAAACCCTTCGATCAGGCCCGAGTTTATTATGTATTCTAAAAGCTACATAAATTTCATTAAAATCTACTGAGCGGTTTTCGAGTTACAGTTGTCATCAGTTCAAAAAACATAGTTTTGAGAAAAACGCGTTTAAAGTTTCACACTAGCGCTTTGAAGTGCCCGAACTCTCTCGAATAACTCAAAAACTAATTATCGGATCAACGTCAAATTTTCAGAGAATATTTTTAAGACATTACACTTAACGAAAATTCAAAAAAAAAATAATTTTTTGGAAATTCTGACTACCCTAACCCCTTAAAGATTATATGAAATATTTTCTCTTACAAAATATAACAGCAAGTTCGTTCTTTTCGAATGTAAGTTGATTAATCATATGATCATACAATACTTAAAACTAAGATATCAACATACGAGGTATGACAATTAAGTAATGAGACTGATTCTATAAAAGCCGTATATTTGAAAATTATTCTATAACTCTGCCATCCCCTTCAAAGTAGTCTCTTTGGGCAGCTATACAGCGATTCCAGCGCGTTTTCTATGCTTCGTAACGCTTCGACTGGGATGTCCGCGAGTACCCTCGTCACGGCTGCCCGGATGTACGTAATCGATTCAAAATGGGTTCCTTTGACCACCGATTTTGTTTTAGGAAACAAAATAAAATTCGCAGGGTAACATGTCGGGCGAATAAGGTGGCTGTTGCAACACGGCGATCCCTTTAGAAGCCAAATACTGGGACACGCTGAGGGCGGTGTGCCACGGCACGTTGTCGTGATGAAGGATCCAGTTATGAACGATGTCTGGGCGCACCCTGTAGACTCGTTTTCGCAATCTTTCGAGTACTTGGCAACATTCGAACTGTTAAACACCGATCTTCACGGATTAATGCGCGAACACGCTGCGCATCGCGTTAGTCCGCACCTCGACTGGTCTCCCACTCCGCATCTCGTCTTCCGCGCTTTCACGCTCCTCCTTAAGCTCTTTGTGCAATCGAAACACCTGGGCACGACTAAGAGCACTATCGCCATACACTTTTACAATTTTAGTGTGCGTTTCCGAAGCTGTTTTCCCAATCTGGCGCAAAATTTTATCGCGACGCGTTGCTCTTGAGTTCGTTTTTCCATTTTCGTGACGAGCACTACAAACACACGTCTACTCAACTTGACGCAGCAATGGAGAGGAGAGGGATGCCGGAAAAAGAGAAAGGGAATTTCAAGGTCACAGGTTTATCAAAAGCGCGGCTATAAAATCAGTCTCATTACTTAATTGTTCAAACCTCGTCTATGAGCTTCAAACTAATGAGGGCAAATCTTTATTGTTGTTGTAATTGTATTTAAGAGAAAGCGAAATTTTTACTTCAGTGGTGATTAAAGAAAGATCAATTAGCAAGTGAGCAAATTATGAGAAACAAAGATTTGCGTGTATAAATGGGACATTGGATTCATGGCTAAAGATTTTATTTATATTTTATATATTCAATGTTAATACTAGTATATACTATATATTTGTATGTACTCATAATTTGGTTGCACAAAAAACGACATAGAAGCCAAAATGCATCCGACACATCCAAATCACCCAATCGCTTAAGTCCATATTTCAGCTGGGCCTATAAACGTTCTTGTTTAAATACATTTTTATACTTTAGACGTATGGCCGCCTCATTTGCCACAACTTCAATACTGCTACCTTGGGATAGCTCCTTTCTAACTAATTATGGGCAGAAAACCGAACAAAGTGAAAATACCATAAAATTCACGAACGTAAAGAAGGAATTTCAAGGTCTCCTTGAATGTTTTATAATACACGTTTATGAGATCGTCTAGTTGATCCTTCAGCAAATTCAGTTGTACATACATACATTGGTGTTGAGAACGAAGTTTAGATCGCAGGCAGGGCTGCCACCTGAAAGTTCTTAAAAAATTAATTAATTGATGAAATAAGAACGAGCACCGAATTTGGATCGTTCACAAGTACTTGTAGCCGTGACAATTGATCCAAGTAGGCCAATTGCTTCTTAAGAAATACACCTAAATCTTCAAGCAAACGTGTGTCTGAGTAGTCGACAGAGTTTCGCTTAATTATAGATCGACTATCAGTGATATTACTGATTGCTTTACGTTGTGCTTTATACACAATTTCAATCGTATTGTTGCTTCGTATGCCGAGCACAAACCTCACTTATCGATTTGGCGGACCCCCAAGCATAGGCCACAGAGGCACACACACACACTTGCGATACAATGCAATTCTAAAATTAGTTATCAGTTGTGTATACGAGTATGTATGTACAGGGTAGGCCATTTAAAGTTGACCCATCTGGCAACGCTGTAACTTTTAACAGCGCTGACAAATCGGCTAATGTCATACCGCGTTAGAAGCGTCATTCGAAGACAATTTATACCATGGAACAGTACACTCCAAAAGAACGCGCTGAAATTGTTCAGCTTTATATTCAAAATAACTTTTCAATTGTGTTAACTCAACGTGCGTTTCGCAAAAAAATAAAGTGAAAAGTGCTCCAGTTAAGAACACAATTAAGTCTTTATACGCAAAATTTGTGAACACCGGTAATCTCAGTAATGCCAGTCATGCATCCAGACAACGCACAAGACGTTCTGATGAAAATATCGAAGCTGTCGAGTTATCGCCGCTCTCAGGAATTAGACATCTCTCGCACCACTCTCCGACGCATAATTCATAAAGATTTGAAGATGTTTCCATATAAAATTCAAATGGCACAAAAACTAAACCCAGCTGATTATCCGCGACGCCTTAATTTGATGGGCGAAATGGGCCATCGACACATGCGCCTGTAAAACGAAGCTTGACTTTTGGCGAAAACTCATCATGTCAGACGAGGCACATTTCTCGTTGAATGGAGGCGTAAACAAGCAAAATTGCCGATTTTATGCCACCGAAAATCCTCAATTAATTGAAGAACAGCCTCTTTACGACCAAAAAGTAACAGTTTGGTGCGGTGTTTGCGCGAATATGATCATCGGACCGTATTTTTTCGAAGACGATGATGGAGCCACGACAACAGTCAATGGTGAGCGTTATCGAGCCATGATAACGGATTTTGTGATACCCATTATTCGCGAAAATGACATGGATAACTTCTGGTTTCAACAGGACGGGGCTACATGCCATACAGCTCGACCAACAATCAATTTATTGCGACCATTTTTCCCCGGGCGATTGATATCGAAAAAATGGTGATGTTGACTGGCCACCGAGATCACCAGACTTTTATTTGTGGGGTTATTTGAAATCCAAGGTATACGCTAATAAGCCAAAGACCTTAGCTCAACTGAAAGCCAACATTCGACGTGAAACAGCCGCCATATCATCCGAAACATTGGCCAAAGTCATGGAAAATGTCGAAAAAAGAGTGCATTTAGCTGTCAAAGCTAAAGGTGCCCATTTACGCGATCTAATTTTTAAATATTAGCTGAAACAAATCCCCTTGGACCAAAATAAATTATTTTTGAAATGAACAAAAAACATTGTTTTCTTTTGTTCTTTTTTTTTAGAAACAAATGGGTCAACTTTAAATGGCCTATCCTGTATGTATATTAACATTTCTCGTTATCTGTATCAGTATCTCTTACGTAAGGTAATAATTTATATTTTACTAGTAAGAATAGTTCTGAAATTAAAAAAAAAAATAAATAAAATAAACAATGAAAACAAATTCAAAATGTTATCTTGTACTATTTTCATTACTGTCGGAATCACTATTGCAATACGTTGCCACATAGTGTAATAGTTTTGTTTATGTAACGGTTGTTTGTATCACTTAAAATTAATTGAGGTATAGAATTACAAATATATATATATATATATATATATATATATGTATGTAGTAAGATAAGCTTGACGAGACAAGTTGAATTTCGAGTGACTGTCTGTGCGTTTGTCCGTCCGTTTGTACAACCGTGCAAGCCATAAAACGAGTGAGAGATATCTTGATAAAGCTTGGAGTTTAATGTACATATCTCATAAACCATTCAAGTACTAATGACCTGATTATTTTAGGGTATCCATTTTTCCCGAGAGGGTACAAAAGGAGTTTATAGGAACCGTTGTCAACTTGGACGGCGGTGGTGCCACTGTCCACATTTAAATGTAAGCTCATATTCCGGGACCTATTCGACTCGGTTTCAACCAAATTTGGTGGGTAATATTATCTCGACTTTCTTCATTTATTTTTGGTTAAAGTTGAAACCTATAGTTAATAATTAAAAAAAAAAATATTGCAAAATGTGAGCAAGGGTAAAGCTTTTAAGAAATATTTTTGGAAAGTATTAAAATAATTACAATTGTGTCTCGATATATTTTGTTTATTTAAATTATTTGGTTACACAAAATATATATTTTTAGCGAAATTACTTTTAGACTTAAGATACTTCTTTATGCTTTCTATATCCTACTCGTATATTACATAGGTTACTATATATATTTCTGGACTAGGCAACACTAAGTGTTGCCAGGTGCAATCTGACATTTCCATTGGAAAGTTTGACATTTTTTTGCATAACATCACTCAGAACGTTTTGTCATTTAATCCTGGATTCTTTTATTTACAGGGAATTAAAAAATTCATCTCGGCCAAAAAATGGAATTAACTCGTGAACATTTTCGTGCGATCATTTTTCACAACTTTCGACGTGGATTATCACGACAAGAGTGCATCGATGAACTAAAATCTTTGTATGGCTATGAAACACCATCCTATAGCACTGTGAAAAACTGTTACAACGAATTCAATCGTGGCCGACGCTAGCTCAAAGACGAATTCCGTGAAGGTCGTCCAAAAACAGCCGTTGTGCCAGAAAACATCGATGCCGTACGTGAACTGATAATGCAAGACCGTCATGTAACATACCTTCAGATAGAGGCATGCCTATGCATTTCTCCCACCAGCATACATTCGATATTGCATGAACACCTGGCCGTAAAAACGGTTTGTTCTCGTTGGATCCCGCACAATTTGACAATCGCTCAAAAAAAGGCTCGTGTGGATTGGTGTAAAGAAATGCTGAAAAAATACGATCGCGGTGCTTCAAAAGACGTGTATAAGATCGTCACAGGTGACGAATCATGGATCTATGCGTATGAGCCCGAAACAAAACAGCAATCGACCGTGTGGGTCTTCCAAGACGAGCCAAATCCAACGAAAAACAAAAAAAAAAAATTATTTTCGTTGATAAATATGCCTATTTTCATTATTAGGCCAGAAATATATATAGCAGCCCTCGTAATATATTATATGTATACACATTTACATTTTCACAGCACTAAAACTAGATACTAAAACTCGTCCAATACCCCCAAATCATCTAAGCGCTTCAGCGCATACTTCAGCAGGGCTTGTAAACGTTCTTGAGCAAATACTTTTTTGAACTTTGTACTGCTGGCCTCATCATCTACTAAACTTTCAATACTGTTATCTTCGGATAGCTCCTTTGGCATAGTAATTATGGGCAAAAAACCGAACAATGCGAAAAGCCCGTAAAGTTCACGAGCGCGCAATTCGTACTTTAGATCTTCTAAAGTCGGTATATTCTCGTAATGAAGGAATTCCAATGTCTCTTTGAATGTTTTGTAATACACATTTATGAGATCGTCTCGTCGATCCTTTAGCACATTCAGACGTACGCTAGTGTTGAGAAAGAAGTTGAGATCGCAGGCAGGACTGCCATAGAAATTGAGTTGGAAATCCACCTGAAAGTTTATAAAACATGAATTAATTAATGATATAAGTAGAAACAGTTGTGAATTTCACTTACAAAAATAGCGCGCGTTGGCTTCGCGGGTTGCTTGGGATCATCATAGGCGTACATGAAATTTGATGTCCAGAGATCACCATGATTCATCACAACGATACGATCGCCCTCACGACGATCGGCTAAGTGTGCGCATATGGGCTTGAAATTATCGTGGAAATGGTGCAATTTTTTTGCGATTTTTTCATAACCGGGCCACTCGGCTGCATTGTTAGCCAATTTCTTCAGGGTACCGCCGAACATAAGCTCTAAGCAATCACTCTTTAAGATAGTCTGCTTGCTCAGCATACCACTGACAAGGCGCTTGGTGATGTCGGGATCCTAGAAATGGAAATCATATTGTAGTTTGTTACGATATTTAAAATTTGTTTGCATTTTGTGTCAAGAATATCTAGAGCAATACCGAATTCATGCATGAAAAAATACAAAATACATGCCTTTCCAATATACTTACTCGCTGCGCTAGAATCATTGAAGTGGCATGCAAACGTGCCGTTTGTTGCAGGATCAATTCGCAGTGTGCCCAATCGAGCTGGTCCTGCCGCGAGGCAACCACAAAACCTTCGGGCTTCAAGTCAGAGAGTACAATAGTGCGGGTGGGTGCTTTGATTGCATAATAGCAGCTGAGCAGAAAAAAACAATAAAAGACATAATAATATAGAGTATCCGTAGAGTTGGCAACATTTTAAAATATCCAATTGTTTTATAAACAAAATGCTAAATATGCTAGAACTTTATTGAATATACTAACGAGGCACCAAATTTTTGACCATCCACAAGTATTTGCAGGCGTGGCAATACATCCAAATAGGTAATTTTTTCCTTAAGAAAAACCCCAACATCTTCAAGGAAACGTGTGTCTTTCGAAATCGGTATAGTTTTGACGATTAACGACCGTTGCTCTTGTATCGGCGGCTCATCATCGTCGACTAGACGCTCATAGGCGATTGCGACACGATAGATGCGTGAGCAGTAATTATCACCGGGGTTGCTGCCCCATTCGAAAGTTACTTCCTTAACCGTCACTTGGATTTCACGCAAACCTTCCTCGAGCGCGGCCACGAAAAAGTTCTCATTCAAATAATCGGGTATATATATATTATTCGGATTTTTTAAAACCATTTTTATGATTTCTTAATTTTTCGAAAATAACCGTTTGTTTGTTTTACGAGTATTTAACACCAGCTTTTAGCACCGAATCATCCGCACAAACCGGAACGTTCCGTGGAATTGAATCAACTGAAATAGTGTTGGCCTAATATTGCGACTTTATAAACACGCGAATTCACACCTGAAATTCAGCGATGACATGACATTTATTGCCACTTTGTGTTTTTTTTTTTCGAAACTTTCTCACACATTTATGCACTTGCTTTACTTATCTACTAGTGAGAAAGTGTAGATTGACTATCAGTGATATTGCTTGCTTTCTCACACACTTATGCACTTGCTTTACTTATCTACTAGTGAGGGCCGAGTGCAATTTGAAGAGCAGCTGAGCGCTCGACAGAGTTTTGCTTAACTGTAGATTGACTATCAGTGATATTGCTTGCTTTGTGTGGGTTTTTAAATTGCACTTTACGCTCATCAATAAATATTTTCTATAAATATTATAAATAATATTTTCGAAAAATATGCTACATCATGCTCGCATACACGGGAAGATCAAGCAAGAGCAAGCACCTTGCACCTTGCCAGTACTCTTCACTTCTATTTCCTCAAATACCATAGTATCTCACTTATAATTTTAATGTGATAAATTTGTTGATGTTTCAATCGTGTTGTTGCTTCGTATGCCGAGCACAAACCTCACTTACTGATACGGCGGACCCCCAGGCATACTCCGCAGGGGCATCAGAACGTAAGCACCCACACACCCCCATTAGCTTTGCGATACAATGCAATTATAAAATAAGTTATCAGTTATATGGTTAAGCGTGATTGGTTATATATCTTATCATTTGACTTTATCTGTTCCAGTATCTCTTACGCAGAGTAATTATTTTATATTTTACTAATAAGTATTTTGATAAGAATTAAAATGTATTTACATAAGAATTGCTCTGAAGTAAAATCAAAATTAAAATGCTAACTTCTGCTACATATTTTCATTATTGTCGTGATCACGAATACGAGTATTTGCTGTAACTGCTGTCATACTGAGACCTATGACTAACCGAATGACATCCACATGCGCATATACAAGTATATTCTAGCGGGAACGAGCTTTGATGCTCAGTTAATTGATTTCTCATTTATGAAATTAGCTGACAAGGGCCTAGGAAGACCGGACTTATAATTAGCTAAACAGCCACACCATATGTAGGTATATTAACGAAGAGTATACTATATCTGGTATTAGCATTCTCATTAATTGCTGTTGTTAAGATAAAAAGGCAGCAACTTAATTCCAGATTTATTAGGCGTTAGCTAATTTATTAACCAGAAAATAGATGTGCGCATATTTATATACATATGTATATGTTAGTATGAGTGCTCACGTGAAAACGTTAGCAAATTAAAGTGCTTTACGACAATTAAAACTAACTGGTTTATCAACATTATACATTTGATAATTTGTTCATTATTACTTCTATCAATGATAGTGTGAGGGAGAAAGTCATTTCCCCTTTATACCCTTAATGTTTTTTATCTGTAACTCTTGATGGGCCATCAATCAAATGTTTATACGATTGATTATATGATTGCTGGTTACAGACTAAGTTTAAAAGTAAACTTAGCTCGTCATCGGGCGAAATACTAATGTAAAATCAGTCTTCCACACTCAATACCTCTGCGCACTATAATAACAAAAGTACTGCTCTTGAAAAACAAAAATACTTGAGAAACAAAAACAAATTCATCGATATAGTAAATGACAAAAATTAGACGAACTTGTTAGCTTTACTTTCAGTCAGGAATAAAGGGATGTTCAACTTATTCCAGTGTGAGAGCGCCTCAAAATAAGCGTTTTTTATAACATTTTCCATTATGGCCAGATGGAACAAAATAAGAATTTTTGGGCATTTTAAATTAAAGCACCCAACATTTAGTACGAATAAAAATTACTATGTACTAAATGTGTATGTACTAAATCTTTTTAAAGTATATTAGAAGAACTGATTTTTGACCTTTGAATACCCAAAACAAGGACTTAGGCTTGTTAGCTCTCATTCATCAAATTTTTTTATTCATTTTTCATTGAAAATAATACTATGATGCTTCAAATTACAAAACGTTTCATCAAATACCTTTAAATATCACTAATTTACTTAATTTTCATTGTTTTAAATTTTTTATGAGTGGTCTTGAACGATGCAACAAATCCCTCCGTTTATATATTTTTTGGTAAGATTTCAATCTGGTCATCGCTCGTTTCCAATTGCTAAACGTCAAAACCACCTAAACTTTGACAGTTGATCGAGTTTAGGTGGTTTTGACGTTTAGCAATTGCTCTCTCACTTCCAGTGAGAGAGGAGTTAAACATCTCTTTATCTCTGCTTTCAGTCGTCAATTGTTTACAGTATTAAATTTATGGTGGACGAAGCCTTTGATGACAAAAAAGACAATGAACATCGTTTTCCCTTTGTATTTACTCATCCATCCGGTCTTCATCAGTGACCTCTTCACGGCCCTCCAAGGCCTGGTGCCACCAAAACCCACCACTTTTTGCTAAAGCAACATCTGGTTAAGCCTGCTTGATCATATCAAACGTCTCTGTCGCAGATTTACGGGGTTTCACATAGAATTTAATCGCGTACCTCTACTCTAACAAACACTGCATTTTCGTCTTGCATCACTCATAGAAACACGTCACGCGAAAATGTTTGTCCTGGCTCTCCGGGTGATCGGAGACAACAAGCCTGTCAGCCGCTCGCTCGTTAGCTATGAACCCCCTCTCCGGATGCAGCCGGTCCGCGCACGCTCCGAAAAATAGTCGCGGCGGAATAAAATCAATCCTATTGCTTTCCGGAAAAACCCTGTATTTTGTTGCACTTTAGAAGAAAGACATTATTTTCCATTGCTTTCTGAACAAATAGTATTGAGTATGTGACTTCAGTACATTTTTGGGTTAAAGAGTTCAATCCTGCCTGCCTTAAGCTACACCATTCTAAGTTTGTTATTCATAATTCTTCTGATACGGTATATCAGGAGTATTTGGCTTGCTTGATTTGCTTTTGAGTTAAGAAAATGCTGTCGTATTTTGACTAAATTAAAACCTGGCACTAAAATCGTAATACTTGCATAAGCAAACATATGTCAATTGGAAATTCATCTAACTATGAACCAGCTGAATTATGCTCCGTTATGCCCTATGATTAAAAAATTTGAGAGTTTAGCAATTTCTTAAAAATGATTTTGTTTTCGTATCTCCTATTCGTCACACGTATGCATATACGAGTATGGTATGCTTATACATGCACCTATAAGTATTAGTTAGTACATATGTATAGTATAACTATATAACTCGCTTCTGCTCACTTGTTTATTTTATTTGCTTAGAAGCGCTTGCCTTTGCGTTTTGATGAGTTACTCATTATATATTTGTAAAAAATTTAATTAACCAAATTATATATGCATCAGGGTTGTGCATTGGGTTTCGGACCCGCCGCGTAAAAAACGCCCCAATGAAAAAGACCAAACAGCCTCGGATGAAAGAATTTCAACTTTAATCGGGTAAGCGGTGTCTACGTCAGTAAATAATATAAAATCGGACTAGTAATTCCTGCGCAAGATATCTTAAATCTTTTAAGCAAGTATGTTGCCATTAAGGGGTTAGGGGTAGTCAGAATTTTCAAAAAATTATCTTAAAAATATTCTCTGAAAACTTCACGTTGATACGATAATTAGGTTTTGAGTTATTCGACAAATAACAAAGAGAGCTCGGGCACTTCAAAGCTCTAGTGTGAAACTTTAAACGCGTTTTTCTCAAAACTATGTTTTTTGAACTGGTGACAACTGTAACTCGAAAAACTCAGTAGATTTTAATGAAATCTATGCAGCTTTTAGAATACATAATAAACTCGAGCATGATCGAAGGATTTTTTTTTTTAAATTTCGATTTTTTAAGACCAATTAACCCAAAAATTTAGAAAAAAATTTCCTGAGGCCGCCATTTTGTTAATTTTTGAAACAAAAAAAAAAAAAAACAAATCCTTCGATCAGGCCCGAGTTTATCTATTTAGTAAATTAATTTTTTTGTCCGATTGATTTTAGATGAGTCTTCTAGGACCTATTGTTGTCACCGCAAGTACCTTTTTTTGGAACAGGGTCAACACAAACAACTATAACTTTGGAAATAATTTTTTTTTTTTTAATTTTCGTGACTTCAAGTCAACACATTGTATAATAATATTACAACTTTTGTAAAAAAACACGATTTAATAGCAAAAAAAAATATACTGAAAATTCTCAGTTTTTCGTGCTTCTGACTACCCCTAACCCCTTAATTTTCTATACTACTTGCATAACGTTGGGCTGTACATCGAGTTAGGCCTTTCCTAGTTGTTTTTTACGTTTCGAATGTATATACTCCTTATGATCCTAACACGTGACAACCTTTTGCCGAAAATGGCAATGACTTGCGTTACTGTTAACTGACTGTTAATAGAAAATGTACTCAAGCAGAATGAAAATCTTAATGATAAAATATTCGCAGTAACTTAAGCTAAAAGCAACAATAAAACAAAAAATACATCAATTAATTTTAAAATAATAATTAATAAATTTTAATTTAATTAAAATACTTAAACAATGATTTTTTTTTTAATTCCCCCTCTTTAAGTCAAAAGCCAACTCTGTTACCCTTAACAAATGTTATAAAGATAGTAGAGTAATTGATATCAGATAACGATCTTACAACACTCCTCCTGAAACTTTTTATATATCAACTGTAGTAATAAATTTCAACGTAATGTCAAAGTTACGTAACCCCAGAAAGATAAGGAGGCGATATTTTTTGTTACTTTTTTTTAAAAATTTGTAAAATTATAAAAAGGCCTATAAATTAAAAACTAACAGGTGATCCAAGCAGATGTGTTGTTTTTAATTGCCTTTTTTGACAGGTCACGCGTTAGTCGTGTCAAGTTGTCACGTTATTTTTGTTCAGTACTGTTTGGCATTTCGCTCACGATCTGTAAAGAATGTGTTTCGCGCGCTTCGCTCAACATACGATCCCCACAATCGGCCTACTGAGCGCACTATTCGCAACAACACCACTCATCTTGAGACCCAGCATTCATTATTGGATAATATTCGACCGAATAGACTTTTTCCTATAGGGATATATACATATAGTCTGAAGCCTATGCTGACAATCCCGTTTCGATTCAGGCCTTGGAACATCACGAAAGAGTCATAGAAAACTCTCCATTACATTTGAAGTTTCTGTGTTTTTCCTTTAAATAAGTAGAGAACGTCGAAATGGATCACCCTTTATAACATGCCATTGTGTTTTATTTGTTTATTATCTGTTTATCTTTTCAGTTCTATAAAATAATAATGAGAAGACTTGCCACTTGAGATAACAAAGTGGAAGATCACGAAGAACGAGTATATGATGATGTCCAATTGACACTCTGACGTTAAATACCTTATTTTAATTCACTATCTGTACGGTGTTTTCTAATAACATAAATTATCAATGTTTACTGTTAACTTAATACTGGCCTTGCCCTTTCTATGCCGTTATTTATTTGCGATACTAGTTATAGCTTGTCATGCTTGCCTTAACAGATTTATTTAAAAACTTAGTTTCATAGTTTCGCATGGGCCTTCATAGTTATTATATTTAATCGCAATCTATAATAACTTTTCACCTTTAACTATTGTAATACAAGTAAAATTAGCACGTGTTGTTGATGATATTATTACTATGAGCGGAATTTAATCAAAGTATTTTATAAAATTGGAAAATTACACAAGATTACGCTCTTCGTAGTATTCAAAAGCTCTTTATAGTCCTTATAATATGGTAATTATAGGTAATTTCTGACGATATCTAAGTGATAGTATATCTTGCAGGAGTGCATGGTGTTCCATTATATATCACACGAGTAAAGACGATAATTACGGTTGCATCGAAACTAGATTACTAATAAGAACTTGATTTTGATAAATAACCTTAACTTGGGCAATGAGAAAAATAAACGTGTGCAAAATTCCATATCTTAAAAACTGAGGGACTAATTTACGTACACACAGAAAGACGGACGGACAACGTCCGGTGTGTTTTACGTGGTTACCTGCTGACGACAGCCTTACTCCACGGCGCTCAAAAGCACAGCGGATCAAATCAATGCGTTGATCAGCGCCCTGAGAATGCTAAGCATTTTCAGTACCAATTGGCACCTTGGTCAGGTTCGAGGCCCATCTAAAACCTCTGCCGTGATTTGGTTCCGGCACCCGGTTGCAATGTAACTCCACATTCAACTGACAAAGTCAGTTCTTCCCGCATTTGGGTTTCAACCACAACCACCACGATACTCCCTGAGGGGACAGTCCGCATGAGCAGGTTGGAGTTATCTCCATGGGCTCCTGCTTCCCGTGGTACCAGAATTAAGTCTCCGGTCAGACCTCGTAGCCGAAACTGCTACCAGTTGAGCTTCCATACGGCTCTGGACTGGTGGCCAGGGGTTGGACCCCATACATACATCACTTACACACACCACTCATACAAAAACTAACCCTAATTTCCAGCTAACCGCCTTCGCCGCTTAAATAATTCACGCGCAAACGACCCTAACTGTTCGGTATTCCGACTAGTGGAGATCACACCACTAACATCTAATCGCCCATCAGTCCAGCTCATCCCCATACCACCCAGATCTCTAATGTCCGAGTACATCGGGCACTCCGCAATTCAATGCGACCAATTTTCTAACCCCGCCCCACAAAAAACCCCGACGTATCCGATAGGTGCCTCTGGTGCAAAAATGCATTCAGAGGCCCATGCCTCGTAAGCAGAAAACCCAGACTCAGACAAAATCTGAAGTCTGGGTTATCCTCAACGAACCCAACGTGCCGAATGTACTCGTACGTCGCTCGGCCGTTAGGAAGACGAACGGACAGGCGGACATGGTTAAATCGACTCAACTCGTCACTGTGATCACTTATATGTATATTTTATAGGATCTCCGTCGTTTTCTTTCGTATTTTACAAACTTCGCATCAATTTTAGTAATGGTATACCTTGTCCAGGGTACAATAATTAAATTTGTTCTAGTGAGCTTTACAGCATTTTAAATAGCATTTGCAAATAGAATGGTAATTAAATTAAACCATTGACCGCTGTGTGATATCAACACATGGCAATTTAGTAGGTCATAAATAATTTTACAAATTTTCATAATTAAAATAGCGTAAATGTCTTTATTGCGCGTAATTATGATGGGAAAAAGCCGCCAACCATAAACTGACAGTAATCCACGTCATCTCCAGTTTCGAGCAAAATAGCTACTCACTATTCTGTTATCACAATAATGAAATTTCTAAGTGGTTTTGATAATCGACGTTACCTACACTTATAGATACTGACGAAACGAACAGATCCGTCACGTTTTCCCTATTCGTAGATTCTCGGTAGTTGTATAACTAATGTATCCGTACAAATAATAAATTTTCAATGGCTGAAAACATATGTACGTTATCAACCGATGTGGAAATACTTATTTTTCCTTATTAGTGGGAAAAATAGTTATTTTGCTTGAACTTATATGTGCCATATTTATTGAACTAATGTGTATGAACCCTTAATATACTTATGTACAAAACGATACAACAAACTTCACATTATTTTGCTGCACTTTCCCTACTAATAAAAATAATTTTCGAATTTCGTTTTAGCGTTCTTATGAGCAAACCAAAACCAAAACCAAAGCGTCAGTTGTTTTGTAATTTATTTGTCTATTATATTTCAGGCTTTAATGTCAACACCATTGACTTAATTTTTTATTTGCTAATACTAGAATACTGCTATAAAAAAATATGTCAGAGTCATAGATGATTGTGTCAGTGGTAATAAACGTCAATTGCTACTATAATTGTAGTAAAATATCGTCGCTACTTTCACTATCGAGAATAGTTCGATAGCTAGACATCACTACTAAGTGGATTTTAATTAGAAGACTACTTCAGTAGCAACCCTGGTATGAAATCATGGTAAGAAAAGAAGAGAAAGAGACTTTAAAATTGAAACAATTTTTATTAATTTTTAATTTCAGATTTTTAAGTTAAATTTTTTTTTAAACATTCGCTAACATGGGTGCTCCGAATATATGTCACATAGAGTGTATTGCTGACCACTGTATACTTCTACAAATATTACTTATCTATTTATAGATATCAGAACTTAAAATACAAAACAGCGTATAATTAAAAAATTCTAAATTGAGTTCTTTATTGATTACGATTCACTACTTCAAATTACATATATAAAGGGTGATCTATTTAGAGATTCTCTACTTTCTTAAAAGAAAAACCACAGAAACTTCGAATTTAATGTTGAAACCAAATGTTGCCGAGATTACGAGTTTCAATTTCAGAGATCAAGTTATCATGGTACGATAACGGTCGTCTTTGACGGCTACGTACTTACCGGAATCATTTTTGAAGAAATATGAAACGATTATTCAACCGGTCCACAAACGATACCAAACCTTTTTTATGGATGAAATGGTAGCTCTTGAATATCTTCAAATTGCTCTTCGTCCCAAATGCGACAATTTTCTTCT